>JAADXL010000407.1:0-28475 GCA_023337755.1 Pythium aristosporum | reverse complement strand
TCGACTGGGGTTTCATGGCGCAGCGCGCAGCCGACACGATGGAGAAGACGGGAGAAGATGAGGAAGAAGTGGAAGAGGAGGCGTTCCATGTGGCGCTGTCGGAGGCTGGTAATACGCCCGTCGGGTATGGTAGTGTGCTGCAGTCCCCGGCGGCGCCGCTGCTGACGCCCACGAGCCGTCCGGCGATGTGGAGTGATCGTCGTCGTAACAGCATCGCCTCGCTAAGCACGAGCCCACGTGCAAACGAGCCGGTTTAGCGTAGTGTTGTTTACACAACGTCAAACGGCCTCATAGCCGCAGTGGCACCGAAAGAAACGCAACAAAAACGATACGACCCCAAGAAAAGTAAACATGGAGGCGCAAAAACTCAATGAAAAAGTGCACCCATGTTCCATGGTGCCCTACTGCGTAACGTCTCTTCAACGCTGTCTAAGGAGTTATCTAAAGAAACGGGTACAAGAGAAATGTAGCCATGTATCCATCTCATCTCGTTTGGTTGTAGCCATCTCTTAATATCTTCAGCTCAGTTTACGTAATCTAGTCTTCACAGCACGCCACTGGCTTCCGGTTCCATCTCAGCGACACGGCAGCACGGACAATGGCCCAGCTTGAGGTACTCAAACTCAAAGTCCTCTTCGTGGAAAAATCGGCGGCAGTGCGGCGAGTAGTGGATCTTGATCTCGGGGATCATGTTCTTGAAGTACCGGTAGCGCACGGCCTTGGTCGGGTACTTGACGATGAACACCTCGCTTGGTTTCAGCGCCAACAGCACGCGCTCGTCGACCTGGACGATACGGTACTGCGGCACGCCCGAGCGGTGGCCCGTGCCGGGGCCGAAATTGGCCTGCTTGTTCAGTGCCTGTTCAAAGAGGTCCCCATTGCTCACACGGCTCGTCTGGAGCGCGCCATTGTTGTCGTCGTCGTCGTCCGTGAGCTTGAGCGACTGGGAATTGCCCGAGTCGTGCTCTCGCCAGCCGCCGTCACTCTTGTGGGTTTTGCTGTCGGCCAGTGCGTTGGCATTCGGGTGTGTGAGCAACATGGTCTCGGCCTCGGCGTCCGAGATGCCAGGCTACAAGCATACAAAAACTAAGTCAATACCACCGGCTTGAAGATTTAGATATAACAAGACACGCACCGCTGGCTGGAACTCGACGAGCGGGAGGTTATCAAACGAGACAAAGGACCGCACGAACGGATGGCCCGAGGTCACGCACACGTCGCCGTTGCCGTTCGGGTTGAGCAGCGGGTTGGTTGTTCCGGACCGGTAGTCCACCGGCAGCAGCTCGTCCTTATCCGAGTACGGATTGACCTGGAGCGTCATGGACGTGATCTCGACTTGCTGCTGCCACTCGCTTCGCAATTTCATTTGCAGGAGCCGTTCAAATGCCTGCCGAGCAAGCTTAAACGCCTCGAGCTGCGCGGCGTGGTGGCCCAGTGTGAAGTAGATATTGCCCAGGGAGACGCCCGGCGGCGGCTTGGTGTTTTTAGTCATCTTGTTGAGCAAGAACCGCGCGGAGTGAAACAGTGCCTCAGGCAGCAGCGTCGTGAACGGCTCGTCTGTGTAGGCAAACACCATGGCGTAAGCCCAGTACAGCTCCGAGTAAAACTCGCTCTCGAGTGCGCTGGCGACCAAGGCGCTGTCCTGGTCACTCATCTCGTCGGGCGACACGGCCTTGACGAGCCGGAGCTTTTGGTCACACAGCCGCCAGTGGTAAAACGACGCGTCCTGGAAGCGCCGCTCGCTCACGGAGTTTTGTATGAGCTGCACGAGCAGCTCGACGCACTGGTCGGGCCGCACGGCGCGCGTGTAGGCGTCCAGGGCGTCGTCAAAGCGGTCCTGCGTGATGAGCCACTCGGCGTACGGCACGTACACTTGCTCGGGTTTTTGCACGCGGTCCCTGTGCTTTTGTGCGAGCCGCACGGCCTCTTCCCACTCCTGCAGGCGGATATGCATCTTGAGCAATGCGTCAAAGTCGCCAATCTTGAGGTAAACGTCCCGCGCATGCTTGACCTTGTCGGCCTGCACAAAGTAGTTTGCACACTGTGCGAGGATCGCGGTCTCACTGGCATCGAGCTTCTGGACGACCTCAAGCAGATCGTCGAACCAGCCGCGTGCGCCCATGATCTCGACGGCCTTGAGCAGGTTACCGCTCGCACTGTACATCTCGGCGGCCGCACGCCAGTCCTGGACCTCTTCGGCCCACTTGGCCTGGTCCAGCACGAGCTGCTTAATGTCGACGATCTTGCTCTGCGCGGCGAACTTCTTGGCATCTTCCCACATACGCAAGTCAGCAAACATCTTGATGGCTGTCGGTGCTTCGTTGTGGTCGGCGTATGTCTTGGCCGCGAGCGTGAACTTGCCCTGGTAGGCCATAATCTCGGCCTGTAGCATTGCCTTGACCTTGCGGGCCGTCTCCGACTCGACCGTGTCGTCGTGCGGGAGCTGCTGCTTCTTGCGCTGCTCGAGCGCATTCACGAGCTCAATGAATCGCACGTCGCGCACGCGGATAAACGCCTTGCGTGCGATCGCAAAGTTCATGGCCTTGAGCGACTCCCACGCGAGCAGACGCCAATCGGCCTCGGTCACACCGAGACATGAGACCTGGTAGGCCTTGGCAAACTCATTCTGCTCGAGGTACCGGTAGAGCGGCGCCGACTGGGGCACGTCAATGGTGGCCACGGACAGCGAGTTGAGGCAAAACACTTTCGAGCCCGTAAAGCCCACGACAAAGCCCTGCATGCGTTGGGCGTGGACCGGGAACAAGCCCGTTTTGATCTTTAGCTGCGCGTTGCCAGCAAAGCAGAGCATGTCTTCAAACTCCGTGTTCCACGCGACGCTGTTGGCGTCTCGCTCTTCAAAGAGCAGCTCCTTGGACGCGAGATCGTACACCATGCACCGGTGCGAGTCATCAACAACCGCGAGCTTCTCTCGGCTATTACAGATACCACAACAGGTCAGTACCGGTCGGCTATAAGCACTTTCATCTCCAAGGTCTCACTTGGCGCTAATGTCGAGGCACGAGATCGGGTGGCTTTGGTTGATGAGCAGGATCGGAAACGGGTTGTTGATGAAGATCTGCCACACCGAGCCGTCCTTGAGGCCAACGAGCAAGCCCTCGCGGCCCTTGGCGCCGCCCGTGACCTTGATGTACCGGATCAGCGACTCGAGCACCCACTCGCGTTCTTTCTTGCCCGTGAAATCGTACTGCTGGAGCTTTTGCTTTTGGCAGAGAATGAAGTGGTGGCTCGTGACCACCAAGAGTGAGCACGGCAGGTCGAGTGGGATCCGTTCTTTGACACGGTAGTGCATGTCGTAGCTGCTCGCCGGGGCGCCGCCGTTCGCATCGTCACTAGCGAGCTCATAGATGATGATGCGGTCCGAGAGCTGCACGGCCAGGCGGTCGCGGTAGACGCTGAGTTTCTTGACACAGTCGCGTGTCTTGATGCGCACTTTCTGCTCCGTCATGAGGTGCTGCACGATCACGTCCGTGATGTTTTCTCGGTACGCGTACCGCTCCTGGTAAATGCCGTGGACCGTGCCAAACACGAGGCAGTGGGTCGCAATCGAGCCGTCCTCACACCCGACGGCTACGAAGTTGGTTTTCGGCCGAGGCCGGATGGCCCAGATCCAGTTCTCCTGCTCGCAGATCGTATAGAGCAGCAGACCGTCCCGCGTATACAACCCGGCCTTGCGATTCGAGCCGCCCACGAGCAAGTACTTGCCCTTGCTAAAATAGGCCACGCTTGTCGGCGTGAACATGAGCTTGCGCGGCTTGCCCACCATGGCGCCGCTGAGCTGGTAAAACGACAGCGTGCGATCCCAGCATCCCACGGCCAGGACGTCCACCGTGTCTTCAGGGGCGGTGCTCCACGCCAGCGTCCAGATCGGTCCGGACCGCTCGATGAGCTGCTTCTCGCCGCCTTGCTTATCGCGGATCGTTATCATGCCGTTGAGTAACCCGAGCGCGAGGTACTGACCGTCTTTGGTCCAGCACGCGCTCAGGATCTTGGCCACGACCTTGTGCTTGGCGACCGACTTTTGCTCGGGCGCCCAGAGCCCAAAGTCCGATACTGTGCAGCTCGCGAGGCACTGCGACTGCGGGTTGTACGCGAGCTTTTGCACGGCGTCATTGTGCGTGTACTTGAGGATCCCTTCGGCCTTATCGGTCCAGATGATGACCGTGTTGTCGGCCCCACCCGAGGCGAACCGCTTGCCGTCGTGGGAGTAGTCGACCGTGTACACAATGCCCTTATGGCCCTTGAGCGAGTGGAGTAGCGTGCCGTCGATGGCATCGTACACCATGACGCGCGTGCCCACGGCAACAACGAGCTGCGAGCCGTCGGGGCGGTACGCGAGGTCCTGGACGACATACTTTTCACCATTGCGCTCGGGGATCTTGTCGCTCCACGCCAACACGCTACGCATGGTCGTCTTCTTGCGTCGATGGGATCCAAACCGTATCCAATGTCCGCTGGCAGGAAGATCTCACCCACTACCAAAGATCGCGAACAGACACCACGCCGGACACGAAGAGACGCAGTGACGTTAACCACTTCAAGGTGACAAAGTTAACTGCTGACAATATCAAGATGGCTTCCACGACGACAATGAGCATGGAGGAGAAGCAGCAGGAGCGACCGGAGACAAAAGAAGCGACAGCGTTGCCCACGCGGATCCGCGTAGTCGTGCGTGTGCGACCCAAGCTGCCAAGTGAGGCCAGCCACTCGACCGAGTTCCTTCGCGTCCATCAGCAACGGTATCCGACACAAAGATCTCGGGTCCCGACAGCGAAACTAACATACTGTAGGGATGCTGACAGTGGCGGTGGCTGTGTGAATGAATAGAAAGTTAGTGCAGTGCTCGACGTCGTCGATGGCGAAGTCCTTCCAGTTTGATCAAGTGTTTGATGGCTCGACCCACCAGGTGAGCCATTCCACTTCCCACACTCTGAGCCCCTCGATACTGAGAACGGACGTCCAGTAGCGCGGCTTCTACGACCAGCTCGGGATTGACCGCATGCTGCGGGCTGTGCTGGACGGCTACCACGCGACGGTCTTTGCCTACGGGCAGGTGCGCCCCTGTGAAAAGTAGCGGGAGAGACCGTGGGGCTTTTGGTCATTCACAACACGTGTACACTGCTATTAGACGGGTTCCGGCAAGACGTTCACAATGGAAGGATACGACTATGAGGTACAGTCGTTCATGGTCAACATTGATACGGAGGTTTGGGAGGCTTCATTTCTGGTTAATATTGTAGAGACGAAGAGACGCCGATGCCCGACCTCAGGCCCGCTTCGAACCCAGTACGGAAACCGACCGGATCGGCGTACGTTGGGAATCTCTTATCCCGTCCTACACATATCTCTCAGCCAACACTAACACCGCCCGCTTTGCAGCTGATCCCTCGTGCGATTTTCACACTGTTTGAACTCATGGCGCGCGATTCGTCCCGCGAGTTCGTGGTCAAATGCTCCTTTCTTCAGATCTACAACGAGCAGATTCTCGACCTCTTCAACGCGAGCCACTTCTCCCAGTCCACAGCACGCAAGGCAAACGGGGCTACTGCCCATGGCAGTGGCGCGCGCGGGGCAGCTGCGGCTGGCAAGCAAGGCGCGTTGCCTGGACTCCGGCTACGGTGGTCGGCCAGACGGGACTTTTATGTGGAAAACTTGCGTGTCCTGGAATGCGCGTCCCCTGAGCACGTGCTGCAGCACTTTCAGGACGGCATCAAGCACAAGATTATGGCGTCACACAACCTCAACGCCGCGTCGTCGCGGTCGCACTGCATCTTCACGCTATACGTCGAGAGTGTGGACCCAGTGAACAACCCGAGCGACGTTCTCCAAAGCAAGCTCGCGCTCGTGGACCTCGCTGGCTCGGAGCGCGTCGACAAGACTGGTGCGACGGGCATCACGCTCCAGGAGTCCATCGGGATCAACAAGTCGCTGTTTGTATTACGGCAAGTGATCCAAGCACTCAGTGAAGACAGCAGCAGCACGGCCAAGTCGGGGTCGACCCGAGACCGCAGCTACATTCCGTATCGCGATTCCAAACTCACGTCGCTGCTCAAGTACAGCCTGGGCGGGAATGCCTGGACGCTCATGATCGCGTGT
Source organism: Pythium aristosporum (assembly GCA_023337755.1). Classification (NCBI taxonomy): domain Eukaryota; phylum Oomycota; class Peronosporomycetes; order Pythiales; family Pythiaceae; genus Pythium; species Pythium aristosporum. The sequence continues at coordinate 22,361 of JAADXL010000407.1, read as the reverse complement.
CTATCACCGAGCGATACGTACATGGACGAAAATCTGAGTACGCTCTTGTATGCTGCCAAGGCTCAGGCGATCGCCAACAACCCCACGAAGAACGAGGACCCCAAGACTGTCCTTATCCAGGAACTGAAGCACGAAGTCGAGTCGCTGCGGCGGCAGCTTGCGCAGGCACAGGAGATCATTCTCCAGTTTCAGCAGCCGTCCTTAAGTGTGGGGAATCAAGCCTCCGAGTTGATACCTGCCACGGAAACCGATTCCAAGCAGGACGCTATGAAAGGAGGCATTCTCCGTCAGAGTGACAGAGGCGCTGATCCAGTCGCGGTGGGTGACACCTCCGGCACTGCCACGCTCAAACTCCGGGTCATTGATAACGTCGAGATGATCAAGCAATTGTATGCGACGGAAAAGCAATTAACTGACCGCGTGCAAAAGCAGGAGATCCGCATGGATGACTTGCAGCACGAGGCACGTGTGCTGCAGGTCGAGAACCAGTCACTACGGGAGAAGCTCGAAGTGCTCGAGTACTTGCTCGCAACGCAAGCGCCAGAAGATGAGACAACTACAACGCGCCCGAACCACGAGGACCCCACCGTAGAAGAGATTCCTGGGTACGGATCGTTGATGGCGTCGTCTACGTCGGGCAGTTTGCTGCCCAAGCTCGTGCCGTCGGTCGAGCGGATACGAGACGCACTGGGCAGGAAGGCGACGCCACCGGCAAGAGGATCCAATCAGGAAACACCCTCACGTCCACCACCACGCCGCCAGCAGGCAGCCCCAGCAAAGAGACCAAAGAAAGCAGACGCTGAGACGGGCCTCTTGTCGGTGCGTGCGAATTGGGTGTTGAGGTTTTGTATGTTCCTATTCTCACTGAGTTGTGTGGTATATGACAGCTTTCGGAATTACGAGAATTGCTCGGGGGCAAGAAGCTCCATACCCCTAATGGGGAGACTGTTGTTTCTGCCGAGCTCTCTGGTGCATCCAGGCGTAGTGCGAGTGGCCCACGGCCATCGACGAATCCGCCACCGGAGGCGATGGTGAAGTCACCGGTACCACAACAGGAGAACCCGACGGCGTCGATTCTGTCAATACTGCAACAGCAAAAGCTGGAAACTGGCCGTAGCACGCTGGATAAGGACCCACTCGAGTCGCTCTCCGAGCTCAATCGCTTGCTGCGCGTCAAGGCCACGCTGCGCCGCTCCAGCAGTTTCAAATGAAGATCCAATCAAAAAAATAATTGGATTGTCCATCTTGGGTACAGAATCCCTAATATAGGGACACAAGAGCTAAACTCTGTTTTGCCACGCGGGACTTTTTGACCACCTAGCATCGAAAATGGCGACGCCCGCAAGCCGCATTCTCGTCGTGTACATCGCAGACGCCGCCGCAGACGGACAGGCGAGTGCAGCTCCACTAGATGCCGTCACGGCGCGTGGCAGCTCGGGCTTCTTGATCCTACCAGGTACTCCACACGAGGAGCTCTTCTGTCGCCAGCCAGAGGCTCACATTTTTACTTGTCCGTATAGAAAACCAAGACAAACTCCATGCGCTGCTTGGTGTCGATACAGAAGCGTCCGAACGCAGTGGGATGTTCCGGTACCCGACCATGCCGATCACGATATTCAGCGACTCGCCAGCAGCGTGTGAATCGGTCAAGGCGCTGGGCGTTTCGGACGTTCGTGAGATCTCCAGCAGTGAACCACACGACGCGCTGGCTGCACGGATCGCCTATCTGCTCCACCTTCACGACCCCAAGACCAAGCAGCTCGTGGTCGTACATCTCACGCAGTACCAAGCCGACCACTGGGTGTTCAAGCTCGTGGAGAAGTTGCTGGGCTCAAAGGAGGCGGCCGCATCTGCCAACGACTGCTTCGTGTCCATCGTGCGGACGGCGCAGCGACCGCACGAAATCAGCCCAGAGCTAGCCGCCCACCCACTGCGTCCGCGCCAGAGTTTCGAGCGTCACCACGGAAAGTACGCTGATACAGGGAAGCCACCGTTGCAGCGGCTGCTCGTGTCGAGTTTCCATAGCGACCGTACGCGCTGCGATCTCGCGACGCGCTTTGACGAGCGAGAGATCGAAGCGCTTGGGGCCTATGGCGCGATGGACGCGCGCATCTTCATGAAGGAGATGGCCTTCCGCTTGGGCTTTGCACCGAAGTACGGCGCGTAGAGAATGGCGTCCTGCAGTCATCCATAGAAACGAGATCTCGATCCATCTTGGCAGCTCAGGAATCCTCAAAAAGAGGTTTTGGGGCGCGTAAAATGATGTTTTGCGGGCTGGACAAAGATACCCTCTCAAAATAGATGGACCCAATGCGTTTACCTCCCAAAATGCATATACCCAAAAATCCGACGAATCATCAGGATGTTTTCTCGAAAGTCTCACCAGAATGATGGTCACCCTTTCGAAACGAGGGGATCTCTTGCTTTCCACACAGTTCCGATTCCTCACTCACGCCCAGAAACTCACGTTCACTGTGAGTTTTGAAGCCACGGCTGAAGCAGGCAGCTGGAAGGATCCGAATCCGCTGGCCTCCTCGCGTTCATCGTGATCCCTTGGCCCCCTTCTGCCACCAGTCAGTTCGCTCGCTTCCCTTCTCCCAGCGCTCTACTTGTCGAATAATCCAGCCACCGTGAGCGGAAGACGCACGTGGACCGAAGACGAAGACGACGAGGCGCAGTACGACAGCACCATGTACCAAGCCGTAGGAGAAAGCGACCCCATGCTGGGCGCCGTGCACAACAGCCCGGTCGCCGACCCCGAAAAGCCCGGCAGCACCGCCGGCTCGGGGTCCATCCGCACGATGCGTCTCGAGGCGCCCACGCGCCGCTGCAACGACGTCTTGTTTGCGATTCTGTTCATCGCGAACGTGCTCACGGTCGCCGTGTTTGCCTTCTGGAAGGGCATCCCGGCGGTCGTCAAGCACGCCAAGGCCATGATGGATGACGACGGCAACGACATCGCGGGCCCAGAAGAAGACGGCGACTATACCAAGGTGTTTGCGCTCTCGGCCGCGCTCGTGTCCATCTCGATCGCCGTCTCGGCGTTCTGGATGCGGTTCCTCATGGCGTACGCGACGAGCCTCATCCGCCTCGCACTCTGGCTCAACGTCGTGGTCATTGTGGTCTTTGCGATCATTAGCTTTTCCGTGCAGCCCATCATGTCGGGCATCATGCTGGTGGGCGCGGGACTGAATGTCTGGTTCATTTTCGCCGTGCGCAGCCGCATTGCGTTTGCCGCCGCTAACTTGAAGTCGGCGTGCGCGGCCGTCGGCGAGCACATGGGCGTCTTTTGGGTCGCGCTCTTTATGATCATCAAGCAGTTTTTGTGGCTCATGCTCTGGTCGCTCTGTGCCATCGGCGTCTACCAGCACTTCAAGGACGTCGACCCCGAGTGTGACAAGGCTGAGGCCGCGCACGCGCCCAATGCGCCGTCCCACTTTTGCGGCGGCACGTCGGCCGGGCTCGCCATGTTCTTCTTGCTGCTCAGTGTCTACTGGGGCCAGCAGGTTATCCAGAATGTGCTGACCTGTACGACCGCGGGCGTCGTTGCGACCTGGTGGTACCAGCCCGAGTCGGACAAAGTCACATTCAGCGCCTTCTACCGGTCGCTCACGACGTCGTTTGGCTCGATCTGCTTTGGCTCGCTCATTGTCGCTGTGCTCCACGCCTTGCGTTCGGTACGTACTTTCTTTTCTAAAAGGAGTCGGTGGCATCGTGTTTCCCCGTCTCTAACATTGTACAATGTACTTTATGTAGATGGCAGCACTCGCCAAGGAAAAAGCCGCGGAAGACAACAATGTTGCATTGGCGTGTGTGGCGTGCCTGGCCGAGTGCGTGCTCGGCTGCATTGAGAGGATCATGGAGTACATCAACCAGTGGGCCTACGTCTACGTCGGCATTTACGGCTACGACTTCCGCACGAGCGGCAAGGCCGTGACCGATCTCTTTGTGAACCGCGGCTTCACGGCCGTGATCAACGACGACCTCACGCAGACGGCTCTGACGATTGGCGCCTTTGGTGTCGGCTTTGTCGGGCTCGTCGTGGGGCTGCTCATGGTCCAGTTTTCGCCGGTGGGCTGGTTTGCCGCGCTCGGCGACAAGCAGTCGGCGTTTGGTGTGCTCGGTGCGATCGGCTTTATCTCGGGCTTGGGCATGGCCATGGTGCTCGCAAACGTGATCATCACGGCGCTCCACACGGTCTTTGTCTGCTTTGCCGAGGACCCGATCGCGCTGAGCCGCAACCACCCGCACGAGTACGAGATCCTCGTCGGTGGCTGGCGCGAGTTCCACGGCGAGGCGCTCCACCACGCCTACGGCAGTGCCGTCTAATGCTGCTGGCTTCCTCCCTTCCTCCCTCCCGCTCCCTCTCTATCGTGTGTGCATTCATTTCCGTTCCTATGAGTTTCTCTCCCCCTTTCGTCGGCAAAAGAGCGGATCGCGTGGTTGGTTTGCTCTTGAGTCGTTGCAAGGATGGTGAAATAAGTACGGGGTATCCATTAAGAAAGAAAACTCACACACAATCAGCCGATGGCTTGCTTCTTCTCGCTTTTCCGTTCATGCAAACGACGCGCGTGGGTCCGAAAGGAACCGAGGGAACGCTGTGCTGTTACTACTTGCAGTACTATTGTTCCGCAGCGTCCGCTTCAACTGGAACGAAGGATCCGCTTGCAGACACAGCGCGTCTCGTGAGACTTTCGCGACCGCAACGTTGAGACCACAGCGCTGATCGACCATGCGCGAGTGCAGAATCCACTGCTTCGTGAGCGCATCATACCTGTGCACTTCATCCAGATACTCGTCCTTCTTGTTGGACCCGCCGAACGCAAACACGAACGAATCGCGCAGCATCCCCACGGCAACGTGCCCGCTGCGGTTGTCGACAAACGCGTCCTGGTCTTCCCACTTGTCGGTATGTAAATCCAGCTTCTCGCTCGTGTTCATGCGAAACCCGTGCTGCGACTCGCCGCCAAACACCAGAATCGAGTTGTCTTTGGTGAGTGACACGGCCGCGGGTCCATTCCGAGCGTGGCGCATCGTCGCGCCCAGCACGGTCCAGTGTTTATGACGCGGGTCAAACACCTCGACACTCTTCAAGTGGCGCCGCCCGTCGTAGCCGCCGATCGCAAACAGACAACCATGGGCGACGACGACTGCAAGACCGCTGCGGCCAACGTTCAGTGGCGCGACTTCTTCCCAGCAGCGCGCCTCCAAATCAAACCGCTCGACGGCCGCGAGGTGGGAGATGCCGTTGAAGCCGCCCACAACGTACACGTACCCGTCAAGCAGGGCCGCTCCGAGGTAGCTGCGACACTTGCGCATGGACGGGAGAAGCGTCCATACGTTCAGTTCCGGATCGTAGAGCTCCACCGACTTGAGATGGCGCGCACTGCAGGAGCCGCCCATGACTATAATCTTGTCGTCGTCCGTCACTGCGACGCCGCTGTACGAGCGGCGATCGTGCATGGACGCAACGGGAAACCACTCGTTCGACTGGAAATCCAGATACTCGACGCTGCGCAACGCGTTGGGCCCGTTGAACCCGCCGATGGCAAACACCACGGGTTTTCGCAGCGAAGAAGGCACGATCGTCGACGAGTGACCCCAGAAAAAGTCCTCTTCCAGATCGTCGGCATCGTCCTCGTGGTTGCTCAGAGTCGCGAGCCCTCCACGAGCCGCCTGCGGGGACCCGTCGGCCTGATAAATCTGCGGTTGCCGTGTCTCGGGGTCTACGGCGACCCACGCCTGGAGCGCGATCTCGTACCCGACGGCTTGCCGCTGCCGAAGCAAAATCTTGTCGACTAGTGAAAGCGGAAGCTGGAGGAACGCGTCCGTCTCCATGACGTCGTCGAGAAACGCCTCGATCATCGCGAGCGCGGCGTGGGCGAGCGCGTGGCACGGCGCGCGGGACTTGAGGCTGTCGCAGCACACGAAAATGTCAATGCAGTTGGCGACGTGAAGCTCGAGCATTAGCTGCTGGCAGCACAGTTCGACCACGTCCAGCATCTCGAGCTGGTTGGCCGTGTGGATAAGCGCGAGGATCGTGTCCCCATTAATACGGAGCTCGCCCAAGTACATGTACGCGAGGAGTTCGTGCAGCGCCGCGGCGTTCATCTCGTGGAGCTCAATCTCCTGGGCGTGGGATTCCTTCATGCCGCTGGTAAAGAGTGCGTGGAAAAACGGACTCGCGGTCGCGAGCACCACGCGGTGCGCGGCCACGCGCTCGCCCTGCACGAGCAGGACGACGTCCGTGAGCACGCCCTGTTCAAAGAGCTCGTGGAGCCGCCGTCGCTGCGAGCGATCGCCATTGTCGGGAGAGGTCTGCGAGAAGCCGAACGAATCGCGCGAATGGCTGTGGCGGTTGCTAGGAGACGAACTGGAGCTCGTGGAGACCACGGCGCTGTTGCTCATGGTTGTGGCTACGCGGCTGTGTGCCTGGTGGTTCGTAAATCGCGCTGTGGGCGTGCGCACGACGCGCGAATTGGTGGACGATTCCATGCAGGCTTCCAGAACCTCGACTTCAATATTAGGCGCAAACGGTCGCACAGGAACACACCGCCCGAAAAAGCCCCATGGAGCAGAAAGGGAAAATAAAGAACAATCATGTGGAGCGGTCCACACGCTGTTTCAGCTAGCTGTGTGGAACACATAGTTTCAGTTTAGTGACATGAAGATGACCAAAGAATGACATTGGAAAGAGAGAAATCAATACGATGGAGAATGAGGATGCAGTTCAGCACCAAGGCGTCGCGGCGCGGCCCACGGGCCCCGAGAAAGGTGCAGGAGACTGCTTCAGTAGTGTACCGTCTCAACTGGCAGGGGTGCTCATGGCTTTGTGTGGCGTTGTGTCGTTTGTTTACAGTGATGCTGCAGTTCATGGCCGTGGGCAACGCGCCGCTCATGAAGCGCAACAAGTTCACGGTCAACGGTGGCGATCCGCTCAGCGTCGTGCGTTCAGGCCCCATTCTATGCCGGCGATTTGAGCACATGGAGACTGAGTGATAGAATACGCTTTGTAGGTGTACAAGTTCCTCCGGAAGACACTGCGGCTCAAGGATACCGATGCGCTGGTGGGTTGGGTTGACTCTTGCTCGAAGATTATTTCATGCGACTTGGACTCATGCGCTTTGCTGTGCTCTCGCGTATCAGTTCGTGTACTGCAATAGCTCATTCGCGCCCTCACCAGACCAGAAGCTGTCATATTTATACGAGGTTCGTTGCGAACACACCGGCGCCTGACCAGGAAATGCCTATCTGATGGAGATGCTATTGCCTTCCTTTTTCAGTGCTTTCAAGCGGGCGAACTCCTCGTACTGAACTACAGTCTCACTCACGCATGGGGTTGAGAACAGTATCCAGTCATTCGGGAGAGATACTCGATCCAAGTGCAGTGAAGAACTCGATAGTATGGTACACTCTACTATGCCAGTTTGGAATCTCATGCGTTTCGTATCAAAGCCTCGACCTGCGCACGTGATGCCTGGTGGCGCATCTGCAGCTGCAGCAGCTCAGAGCTCACGTCGTCGTCTTCGGTATCATCATCGACGACGCTGTTGATCGGGCGAGCGGATTTGCGAATCGTCGGGAGACTGTCGCTGGACGACGTTGCACTCAGCTGACCGGACGGCTCCCCCAATGGACGCTGCGGCAGCCGTGGCTTGGGTACATGCTTCGCAAATGCCAGCGCCTTCTCCCGAGTCGAGTTGGCCTTCTTCTGTGCTGCTGCCTCGGCTTCAGTCTCCTGCTTCTTTGAACCCTTTGAACCCGTCGACGATTTGTTGATCACGCGAAGGTTCTTGGAAAACAATTTGATTCGCTCGAGATTCGCGCGCTTCTGGACCAGTTCATCGGCGTTGAGATCGGGCTGCAGCTTACCCAGCTCGTAGTACCCGCTGGGTTTTTCTTTCTTGTACTGCGATAGCGTGCACGGTGCAAATTGAACAGGCCTTGCTTTGCGACTGAATGCGAGCTGGTCTTCGTCCGTGTGAACCCGCGCTTCATTTCGCTCGCGAGGCGACGGGCACTCGTTTTCGTAGTCGTGCATTGTCGGAACAGGACTTCGGTTCGTTGTCCGAGTTGGAGCTTGGTGTGGCTGGTGCTGTGGCTGTTGGTAGTGTTGCTGGTGAGAAGGTGGCTGTTGCTGTTGCTGGTGTTTAACATATTCTTTCTCTGGCGATCGGCCCTTTACGGGGGAACCACTATACCCGCCCTTTTGATGCTGCGGGTGCTGTCTCTCTTGATAGCCATACTCGTCGTAGCTGGCCCTCCCTGGAATATGCTCTGGCTCGCGATACTGGACGGCTCCTTTCGACGGATGCTGTTGGTGGTAGTTGTTATTGTCGTAGTCGTACGCATCGCGCTGCGTTTTGCTTCGTGGCGAAGTGCCCGGTGACGGGTGCTTCTGGCGAGCAGAGTTTACTGCTGCCTTCTCCTGCTGCTGTGGCTGATGGAAGTTCTGCTTTCCAACGGGTTGCGCTGGATGCGCGAGCGGCGGTGGTACAGCGCCGCCGCGGCCACGTGCACTCGGCTGGACCTGCACTTGTGCGATGCTCTGGTTGTTGGGCAAAACCAATGCTTTCGGTTGAGCTGGTGCTGCTGCAGCTTGCTGGGGCTTGCGCTTTGGTGGGCCCACGCGGATCTCTTCACTGCCGTCGGCCTTCTTGAGGTGCCCGTGGGCCGTCACAGTCGCGATCTTGTTCTGGAACCGATCGAGAAAGCTCATCGCTCAGCCCTCTCTCGCTTTGCCGCCCCTGTTCCAGTCACGACGCTTTCGCAGGACAGTTCTTCAGAGACCAATAGAGGCCGAGTTGATCAACCACGCGAGATGACCATCTTGAACCCAAGTGCTCAATATAGCTACATCCTGTGATAATGCATAACGGTGTACAAGAGGTAAATCATTTTATACGCTAAATGTGAAACTTGATATTCGATTTTGAAGATTTGAAGTGGGCGGTTTGAAAACCAAGTTGGCATTTCAAACGATCCGCGTCGGCGAGCTCCTCGCGCCTCTGAATCCAGACCCCCACGGCTCCTCACGCAGCGGCGCAGAATGAACACAGCGAGTCTAGGCCCCTATGCTGCGTGGCTGGCCAAGCACGAGACGAAAGCGCCCAGGCGCCGCTCGCTGGATCCCGTGGAAGCGTTTGACGTCGAGTCACCAAGGGAGCCGGCGTCCACAGATCTGTATTCGCAGCGGATCATGCGCAAGGAGTCCAAGCTACCGGCAGTGAAAACTGTGGTGGTGACGCCCGACACTGTTGCAGAGATTGTCGAACGCGGGCGCGCAGCAGCAGCTTTGGCACAAGCGAAGATGACTGGTGGACTGGGGACACGACATACCAACGCTGGTCAAGTGGGGAAGGCTTCGATTGACAAGGCAGATTCTATGCAAGCCGTGGACAAGAAGACCAAGAAGCGCGTAGCAGAGGACACGTGCGATTCCATCGAGCGAGCCGGCAAGAAGCCCAAGACGGCGACGTCCAACTCGTCTACTAATCCGACAAAGAAATCCTCCCATTCTGCAGCGATTGTACGGAAGGCAATGGAGACAAGGGACCATGGGACCAAGCACAGTCCCGATACCGTGGCACCTTCGCGATGTAGTGCCGGCCGTACCAAGAGCTATCCCCAGTTACCGATGATTAACGAAGTGCGATACTGGCGCGATGTAGACCGCTTCTCGTTCCTCGCATAGAGCGTACCCCTAATAAAGAGTATACATAGTGACCGATACTGCACGCACTGTGGATATACATCGCATTGGCATGGTGTTCCATGACCCAGCTTGCCATATCCGATGTCACTAAATCATAAGTTACTAAAGCGAGGTATCGTTCGAGTAACCTCCACACCTTCGTGCAACATTGTGGCGGTTCTCCGCCATTTTGGCGCGCAAACGGAAAACTTGCCGCAAGGAAGAATAGGGAGAGATCGCGATGGTGGACATTAATGAGGCGCTGATGCGGCGCATGAAGACGACGCCTGTGAAGCGCAAGCAGCCCAATAAAGTGGCCGACAAGGCAAAGCCCACCACTACGGTAACGGGCCTATTCAAACGATCACGGCCGCTAGACGAGCTGAGTGAACCCGCGACGAAGAAGCAACGCGGAGGGACCCACCCGAGCAGCCCGTCGTCGTCTGGATCGCACGCGATGTTTCTTTCGCCTCAGGCGACAGCTCCTACTCGGCAGGCGTATATTGATCTCGGACAAAAGGATTTTGGGCGTCATATTACGTGCCGTAAGTGCGGCTTGCTGTACACGGCGGGCGAAGAGGTACGAAGCCAAGCGCTGTATTGTTCTTTGAGTATATGTCTTACCGAGTGGATTGCTGAATTATTATTCTACAGGAAGATGAGAAGGAACATCGACGCTTTTGCCGCGACCGCCAGCGCGGCATCACAGTGCCCAAGTGGAAGAACGAGCGTCAGCTCAAGTCATTTTCCGAACATGATGGTACGCTTGCGCTGTGGAGACGTTCCGTGCAGCCCACCAGCGAACTCACTCACTGTCTTCTTTCTATAGCCCGCATTATCGAGATCCGGAAGGATGACGCACCACTCCACGTCAAGAAGCTTATGGAAGTCAAGGAAGTCCTGGACGACGCTTTCGGCTTTGTGGAAAAGGACGAGTTCCTGGAGCGAGGCCACTTCCTCTTCGTCCAGGCCAAACAAATTGTTGGCTGTGTGACTGTGGAACGCATTGCCGAGGCGACCGTGCTCGAGCAGCATGCCAAGAAGCCCACACCGTCCTCCACTGAGCCATCATCGTCAGACTCACCTCGAGAGTCCAGCCAAGAAGTGCCCGCCGTCCTAGGCATCTGTCAACTGTGGGTGCACCCTCAACATCGTGGGAAGAAGATCGCTACGCGGCTCGTTGACGTCGTGCGGGAGAAGTACATCTATGGTCTGCTCATCGCCAAGCACCGGATCGCCTTCGCCCAGCCGACTCGCAACGGCCTCGCGTTCGCCAAAGCCTACGTCACTTCGCACCGCGTTCTCGTCTACGGAGCCACCTTACCCAACTCGCCCTCAGCGTCCTCTCCCTCTTCCACTGCTCCAACCTTGTCCGTCAAGCGCACGCTTCTTCACTAGCGCTGCCGTCCTCCATAGAGTCCCCGCATTTACCGTATACCCATGTGATGTAACTTAGGTTACGCGTAACCCTTTTTGGTTACACTGTACCCCTCCAGCTTGATTGGCAGCGTGTCGTTTGGAAGAGCTCACCTCAATCCATCCAGCAGTCTCCATTCAAGATGACGCGCTCGAACGACAGTCTCAAGGTGATCGTCGTGGGAATCCCCAAGACGCTGGACGACGCGGGGCTCCTGGATCTCTTCAGCTCCTACGGCGCCGTCGCTGATGCCAAGGTCGTCAAGGACGCCGCGACCGACGTGTCGCGCGGCTTTGGCTTTGTGACGTTCACGGCGCAGTCAGCCATGCGGCGCGCCGTCAAGGAAATGGACAAGAAGCAGGTGGAAGGACGCACGCTCAACGTGCGCCAGCTCATCGCCAAGGAGCAGCTCCAGAAGCGCGACACGAGTGCGCAGGCCACGGCCAATGCGGCGCGCCCGTGTTACCTGCTGCGCAAGGGCAAATGCACCAAGGGCGACCGGTGCATGTTTTCCCACGATATCAAGGGCGGCGACTTTGGCTCGTGCTTTGAGTTTGTGCAGAACGGCGCGTGCAAGCGCGGTGACAACTGCAAGTTTTTCCACCCGACGCCTGCGGCGCAAGACGGAGAGGAAGGCGCCGACGAATCCGTGCCGAGTGAGAGGGAAAAGCGACCGTTAGAGACCAAGCAGAAAGAAGTCAAGAAGGAAGAGAAGAAGGAAATCAAGAAGGAGGAGAAGAAGCCGAAAGACGGCAAGCCGACCAAGGACGACAAACCGCGATACTGCTTTGCGTACCAGTCGGGCCGCTGTCACCGCGGCAAGCGGTGTCTGTACCTCCACGAGAAACTCGTCGTTCCCGAGAACGAAGCACCACCTCCGGCCGCTGCACCCGTCGAACGGAAACGTCCGGGGGATTTTGAGGTCGTCAAGCACGAAGAGCTAAGTAAGAAGAGTCGGCACGACTCGGACGACGAGGACAGCGAAAATGAAGAGCCCAATCCGAAACCCGTTATCAAGTCCAAGCCAGCAGTAGAGAAGAAGGCGGTTGAGAAGAAAGTGGTGGAAAAGAAGGAGAAGCCAGCCAAGGCCACACCTGCAGGGGACGACGACAAGCCGTCCGTTGGGCCTGATGGCAAACCCATCCACACTGGCCCCAAGCCCATCTGCCGCCACTTTTTGAAGGGACTCTGCAAGCGCGGCCACATTTGCTTTTTCCGCCATGAGCAACCCACGGAAGAAGAGCTCAAGGAACTGTTGCCACTGATCAAGGGCAACTCCAAGACTCAGCTGGGCAAGAAAACTGGCGGAGCTGAGGAAGACGACGAAGACGAGGACGCCACGCCGCTCCAGGCCGTGGCGGACCACATGGCTTCGTTTATGGCGAGTTTTGATTCGTCCAAACCCTTTGAGCCATTTGTGCCATCCGCGGTTCCTGCAACTACGACTTCCAACGAAGCGAATACCCAAGCATCCCCAGTGCGACCGCTGAAGCGTAAGATCAGCATCGCGAGTGAAGAGACGTCGGACGAGGAAGATAACCACGACGCCCCATCTCCCCCAGTTGCCAAGCGTCAGCGCGCGTTCCCGAAGGAGAAGATTGATATGGGTGCGGCGTTTAACGGTGCCGACTCGGACGACAACCGCGGGCCCAAGCACCGCTCCAACAAGAGGCGCAAGCCCACGAAGGAAGAGATGAAAGCCAACCGCGAGAAGCTTCGCGCCGAGCGTCGTGACAAGAAGGCGTCCAAGAAAATGGCCCGCGAACGCCTGAAAACCGACGGCGAGATTGAATTGTCCTGAGCTCTTCACTCATACTGTAAATGTCCAAGCAATCGCATAGAGAACTGTACTGCCCAGCCGTATCCATATGGAGTCATTTTTGGTGGAACTTTCCCGGGTGCTTCTAGATGGACAGATCTTGAACCCAGAGATTGGTGCTTCAAGCCATGCCTCATCAGATTCAATACTCAAGAGTAAATAAATTTCTGGCCGGCCAGCAAGTGGAAAGCTCAACGATTTCTCCCCTAACGCTGCAACAGCGGAATGACCACGAGCACAGTGCTCGCTTTATGGAGTCACGCGAGAGAGAATCTGTGATACACTTCTACACGTACAGTCTGAGCCGTGCTCATTGCTGTGTTGAGCCAGGTCAAAGATTCTTCATGGAATAGGCATCAGCATGCAGGCGCGCGTGAATTTCGCGCGAGCCGAATCAGATTCCGGATCGAATCTTCCAAAAGCCCCGCAGGTGCGCGGCCTTCCACTTCACAACAGGTTGACCTGACGATTTGATTGATCTTGACACGGACTGGAAGAGAATCCATCACGCGTGTCAGTGGAGAGAGCTTTTGAATCTAAAAAGCACGACGCTCGCCCAACACAGGACCTAATCCAAGGGCGCCACATCCCCCGAATCTCTACCAGTTCAAGACTCAGCCGACCGGTAAGCCGTGACACTGCCAGACTGTTGTTGTTGCACAAATGGGTGGACGGTTTATGTGCGCTAAGCCATCAATGACTCAGAGTCAGCGACTGTTCTCACCGCGTATCTTTTGATCTGATTGCTCTGGCGACAACTTCGTGGACAGAAACAGATTGTCGTCTTGCCGAGCAATGGAATCTCCGCTCGTCCCGGCTTCGCATTCGCGTTCACAGACGCTGCAGCTGACCTCTGCAGCCGTGAGGAAGGCGGGTCAGCCAACCCCATAGGCTTGTGCCGGTCTCCTATCTTCCGTCATTGCGGAATCCTCCACCACGCCTCACAATCTCCCCAGCTTCGTGTCAAGATGTTCACCAAGACCCTCGTCGTTGCCGCTGCTCTCGTGGGAGCCGCTGCCCCCGCTCAGGCCGACGGCAACGCCACCATCCAGTCCATGCCGAAGGTGGATACGGAGGCCGCGACGGCGTGGCAGCTGTACTCGTTCGCGCAGAGCTGGCAGCCCCAGTTTTGCCATGGCCAGTCGTACCCGGGCTGCAGCTCGCCGAACGCGTTCTGGAAGTCGAGCTTCACGATCCACGGGCTCTGGCCCGATGTGACGTCGGGCCAGTACCCGTCTGACTGCTCGAACGAGGCATTCAGCCTCTCCAAGGTCACTGCCGCGGTGCCTCTCTCGACGCTGCAAAAGTACTGGCCGAACGTAAAGACCGCGACGGGCAGCTCGTCGTACTCGAGCTTCTGGAGCCACGAGTGGGAGACCCACGGCACGTGTTCCGGTCTTGACCAGGCCACGTACTTTAAGACGGCGGTCAGCTTGTTGATCAACGACCCGACGCCGTCGATCGTTGGTGCCAACTATGGCAAGTCCGTTTCCGCGGCTGATCTCCGCAGCGCGTACGGCGGCGCTAACCAGGTCGTGCTCCAGTGCTCGGGCAAGTATCTCAAGCAGGTGCTCACGTGCTGGGCCAAGGACTCGGGTAATGTGCCGACCGTACGCCGTGCGTGCCCCAGCAACTTGCTGGGCGAGGGTAACTGCCCCGACAGCATCACGATCTCGGCATTCTAAGCTGGAACAGGACATTATGTGTCAGTGTAGATAGTCTCAGTTAGGAACGGGAAGAGGTCACTTTTGCTGGAGCTATGTGAAACTGAAAATGGTCTTTCAAGCTTTGGGTCTGCTGTAACTGTACAGGGTGGGACACTGCAGTAAGGATAACTAGTACTGCAGTGCGTTGCTGCAGGTGTTCATGGGTGTGGTCCGGTTGCTTGAGTCGCGCGTGACACGGACTGGCTCAGCACCATTGATGCCAAAGGGTCAGTGCTTGATTGAGTCATGGATAATTCGTAGACAATTCTGATTATGAACCCGGCTCTGCTCAGGTGAACCTCAGCATTCAACGAGAAGGATGAACACTCGGATGAACAGGCTGTTGACAGGTGTCAATGTGCGTGGCTGTTCTCAGGGACGTCAAACGCGTCCAGTGAGCCGGGCACTGTAATCCGTCACGTTTACGAACCGCGGG
Source organism: Pythium aristosporum (assembly GCA_023337755.1). NCBI lineage: Eukaryota > Oomycota > Peronosporomycetes > Pythiales > Pythiaceae > Pythium > Pythium aristosporum. The sequence continues at coordinate 7,289 of JAADXL010000407.1, read as the reverse complement.
CTGCGTCGCCTGTCAAGCAGTGAGATCCCAAAGAACTTGTGAGGCAGTGCTGACAATACCCAGCACTACTGGGTATTGTGACTGTGATGTGACATGTCTTGCAGGAGAATCTGCCGTGGGGCTCTGCAACTCTGATTCAATGTTGATAGGTCAGCGTGCCTTTCGCGGTGCTTGCACTCTGGGTGGCTGTGCTCACTTGTGTCCTTTCAAGCTCGCCGATTCACTGCGGTGGTCCGAAGGATCATCTCCCCATTGGTTGTCCCAGTGTACGCTGCCCAACTGCGGAGAAGCCGCCATCTTTGCAAGGCCAGCCTTCTCCTGCTTTGAACGTGTCATTCCGCAATTGGCATCACCGCCCTCAACGACCCCTTCTCCTCCATCAAGCCTCCAAGTCCTCCATCATGCCCAGCATCGCCATGAAGCTTTCTGCCTTTGTCGCCATCGCTGCCGCGTCGGGTGCTGATGCATCGGCCCAAGTCAACATGACTGTCGAGTCGTCCGGCCCATGGCAGCTCTACACGTTTGCGCAGAGCTGGCAGCCCGAGTTCTGCCACGGCCAGTCTTACCCGGGGTGTAGCACCCCCGATGACTTTTGGACCCAGAGCCTCACGATCCATGGGCTCTGGCCAGACGTCACGTCCGGTCAGTACCCGTCCGATTGCTCCGACGAGGCGTTCGATATCAACGCGGCCACGTCCGGTGTTTCGATCGACATGCTCGAGAAGTACTGGCCCAACGTCAAGGCCTCGACGGATAGCTCGTCGTACACGAGCTTCTGGAGCCATGAGTGGACGACCCACGGTACTTGCAGCGGGCTCGACCAGGCCACGTACTTCCAAACGGCCATCAACCTGCTCGTGAACAACCCGACGCCATCGATCATCGCCAGCAACTACGGATCTTCTGTCTCCGCGGACGATGTCCGCGCTGCGTACGGTGGAGACACGAGCGTCATTCTCCAGTGCTCGGGCAGGTACCTCAAGCAAGTGCTCACGTGCTGGGCCAAGGACGACAACAATGTGCCAACGGCGCCCCAGCAGTGCCCCAGCAACTTGCTGAACGAGGACAACTGCTCCGGCTCGATCAGGATCTCGACATTCTAGATCCACGACGTATATAGCGAGATGAAGACCCGCCATCTCCGGCCGACGGGGTCTGACTTTGGCACAACTGGAGCAAAACCGTGGTGCCACACAAACGGCTTTCTTCCGGTGATCCGTGGTGCCACACCAGTGAACCCATACCGCCTTTACATAACTGTAGCCATGTTATGTCAGAAAAAACGGACTCCCTCAGTTGAATGACATCGGATCCCTTCGTTTTTCATGATCAGGTGTGCAAAAAAGCGCCACGAGTGGACCCGACGCGCTTCTCCATCTGGCCAGAGCGAAAACACACTGGCCAAGAGATGACTGACTCACCCATGCTGGCGGGTCTCTCAGTTCTTCTCACCCACACACTTGAGACCACAAAGCCAGCGGATGCCTCTCCGCGTTGGGTGGTCTCACCTGGGTGTCCCGGAATACAGCCGTCGCTCCACTGTATGTACGAATCTTGGCGCCCCTATGATGCTGTTCAGGTGTAACAGGATGGGGAAGAATATCCACAAGGCCATGGCCTCACGACTAATAGTTCACGACCTTCCGTGAAGTCCACGGGACTCAGTGCTTCTACCTGTCCAAAGCAGCTGCTGCGTCTCTGGTCGCGTGCGACGAGAAGCTTTAGGCGTTGCGTTCTCTGTCTCCGCCCCATTCTTCCTCTTGAGAACAGGCAGCCATGCAGCATGCCGGCAACAAAGCGGACGACGTCGCGATCAACATGGATCCTCCCATAAGAAGGGATCGACCCGCGGGCGTCGCCACGCCGTCGAGCACAACTGCCGAATCTCAGTATCTCAACATCAACAACAGGCTCCCGGCGCTCCAGACGCGCGTGCCCGTGACCCATAGCTCGTCGACCGGGTCGTCCGTGAACTCATCGGGGCAGCATGTCTACTATACTAACGACCCGCTCGACTCGAGTCTCATCATGACGGACTCGAACCCGCCGGACGAATCCACGCGAAAGTTCATGAGCGACCTCATGAAGGATCTGGGCATCGACCAAGATGAGAACAGCGTCAGCATCATGCCGATGCCACCGGCGCCGTTGCCTGCCGCGCAGGCCGGCGACGCACCGCTGGGCGACCCGGCCTACGCGGCGTTTGGTCTCTTTCGCCGGCGCCACATTGGCCTGCTCGTCTCGGTCGTCTGCGCGAGTCTACTGACGTCGTGTCTCAAGCGCGGCCTGTTGCCCGTCATGCGCAGCGAGCTTCAAATGGCCGAGTACCAGGCGGACGCCGCCGAGGTGCTCTTGATGCTGCCGTGGTCCAGCATGTTTCTCATCGGCTTCGTCTCCGACTGCATCCCCATCTTGGGCTCGAACCGCAAGGCGTACGTCGTGCTCGGCTGGGTGCTTGTTTCTGTGGGGCTCTTCACGCTCGCGATCGTCTCGACTGCCCACGCCCATGAGGCCGTGAACGGCGGCGCGCAGTCAACCGCCTATATCAACGGCATCGTCTTCCTCTTGGGCGTCGCGTGCTTCGGCTGCATCCTCACGATCGCCATGGCCGAGATCTACTTGGTCGCCATGAGCAAGCGCGAGCGGCTCCGCGACCGCGGAGAAGTCGTGGGCATGTTTCTCGTCGTGCAGTTTCTGTGCGAGGCCATCGGTCAGTCGCTCACGAACGCCGTCATGTTCCGCTCGACGTCGCTCGGCGTCAACTCGCTCTACTCCCTACGACGCACCTCCGTTTTCCTGTCCATGTCGACCGTGATTCCACTCGTTGCGACCTTTTTCTTTTTCCAGGAAGACAAGGAGCTCATGCGACCCGGGCCTATGGAGGAAGCAGAGACCCGGAACTCCCCGCGCCTCGTCGACAAGCTCACGCGGCACGTGAAGCTCGTGTGGACGCTTCTCCAGCGCGAGTCGACGTGGAGCGTCGTGCGGTTTCTCGTGCTCTTTGTCTTCTTCACGGAGTTCCTCATTCGGTACGCGCACCTCGTGCTCGAAGAAGTCATGGGGATCACGCTCACGGTGCGGTCGACGGGCAAGATCGTCCAGGAACTGCTCATGTTTGGCACGCTGCTCGTGTGGCGCATGTTTCTCCTCAACGTGGACTGGAAGTATCTGACGCTGCTCAGCTTCCTGGGCTTGGCGTGGCTGCCGCAGTTTGTCTACTCGCTTCTCGTGCTGATCAACGACTCCCGCGATCTGGGGCTCTACGTGCTCTCCAGCTCGACCCGCGCCTGCGTGCGTGGACTCATCATTGCCATGCAAGTCGCCATGGCCGTGGAGATCGCCCCACGCGGAGCCGAAGGCGCGACCGTCGGCGTGGTCATGTCGATCGGCACGATCATGCGGCTGATCGCGACGACGGCGTCCAACGGACTGAGCTATGCGTTCGACACCCAGACGATCGCGGCTGAGGGGCTCAACGTCAAGCTCTCGCTGATCGAAGAGATTGCTGTGGAGCGGGACCCGACGTCGATCAAACTGCCCAAGGCGCTCGAGAAGCGTGTGCTGGTCGCGCTGCTCGTGTGCTTTGGCATCAAACTCTTGGCGGGTGGCGGCGTGTGGTTCTTGCCGCATCAAAAGACCCACCTCCAGTTGCTCCACCAGTTTGGCAAGAGCAGTCCTCGGTACGCCGTGGGGACCATGCTGATCCTGGCGCTGAGTCTACTCATCGCCACGCTTTTCAACACGCTCGTGGTCACGCCGCGCACGAGCTGTCTCCACGTTTTTGGCGGCAAGGGGTGCACCAAGTAGACGGCTACATTGGATTTTTATGAGTGACTCAAACCCAAATACAATACTTTGTGAAACGGAAGGACGGCGGCCTTGCACTTGAAGGTGCAGAAGGCGCGTGGAGAATATGGCCACCCTCTCCCTGTCCTTTCAGCCACATCAAGGTCAGGGCGCCACATACGCAAGAACGTCAACCCAAGGCCTGATAGTATGGCGCCGCTCGGGTCCTGCTGGCCGTATCGTTGACGTGGGAAGACGCGTCGCGTCCGATGTGGCGCGAGCTCGACAGGAGAAGTCACACGACGGCCGGACGTCCCCTCTCGAGATCTGTCTGCGTAACCCTTCGATACAGTTATACGACACACTGGCCGCTTCGAATCGGCACTTGATCCAACGCTCAACGTCACGCTCTTTGCTGATGCGAGCACGCCGCTGGCGCTTCCCATGGCAGTGCCTGCTAGGGTTGCGCGTGCGGTCATCCGTCTTGTCTTGGCCCAGGAGCTTTCGACTTACGAATTAGGATGTTGAGCCTCGCGAGGACGCTGGCTTTCCTTGACAGCAGTGCTGCACTGGGTGGGTAACGCACTAGTAATGCATGGCCCATACTAAAGCTGCTGGATCTTGTCACTCCGAACGTTCTGTTCACAGACGCCGGCACCTCGGACTTGACGCGGTGAACGATATAGTTACAGCAGCGGTGCACAGTGAGCCAGGTCTCTTTGGAACGGACGACCGATTGATAGGTGTGTGGTTTCCAGCTGATCTGTCTGCGACGGGATCAGAGACCGTCACGCTGAGAAAAGAGAACGCACTGAACGGCGTCTGAATCTTTTCACAGCCACAATGTATGGCGAAGAGAGTTGACCCCATCGGTTCCATTTTCGTTCTCCCTTTCGTGCCACTCTGTTCTCCGCAACGTGAACCGCTCTCATGGTCTACGAGCCGCTTGACGGGGGCCAGTCGGCCCCGTCCGCCTCGAGCTCCCCGACGGTGCGCTATCGCGTCATCGTCGTGCTTCTCCTCGTCGCGCCGCTCGCCTTTCTGAGTGTCGCGCTCGCGCGTCCGGCGTGGCGCGAGCTCTACACTGAGACCGCGACGGAGCCCGGCGTCACGTTTCAAGGGCTACGCATTGGCTCCCTGGACATCTGCCTCCGTAACCGCGTCGACCCCGCCGTGGCCGCCAACACGTCGCTCGGTGAACTCCACGGCGAGCACTGCTACTCGATGCGCAAGCCCACACGCATACCGCTCCTCAACTCGACGCTTCCGAGCAAGGTGGAGTGGCTCACGTTCGCTCTCTGCGACACGAGAGGCGCTGAAGACTCGATGCCAGACAACGGTGGGGTGGAGGACTACCTCTTCTTCCTGCGCGATGCGCTCGAAGGCATGGGCGTGCCGAAGGAATTCCTCTCGGATACAGCCACGGTCGTGAACGTGGCCTGTGTGTACCTACCGCTCTTGCCGTTGGTCATGGCGTTCGCCGGCGTCTCGTTGACCTGCTTCCTCTCGACGCTGTATTTCAAGCCATCACTGATGCGCGAAGGTTTCGAGATGGGCGCGGCCGTGCTGGCGGCGGGCAGCGCCGCGCTCTTGGTGGCGAATCTCCTGCTGTGGAAGACCAAGGCCGCATCATTTGGTGTCGCGGGCGGCGGCATGTACCTCGCGTTGACATCGACGTTGATGCTGCTCTTTGTCGCCGCAGCGATGATGACCTCAAGTCGCCACAGTATGAAGCGTCGGGAAGAACGACAGGGTCAGGAAGAGGTCCACGTATCACCACGCGCGACCGAGAGATTGATTTGAATACACTATGACTGAACTAGACTGTATTAGTGTCGAGTGTGTATGTCGAGCTGGTGGGAGATGTGAGCCAAATCTGTGGGTTGGTCATTATTTTCCCATACATGCCCCCTTGTGCCGCTGTCGTTTTGAACGTACACAGTCTACCTTCAGCTTCTCGTACAGTCGAGAACCGAAGATCGGAAGTTTATCATTGAGATTAGAAAGTCTGGCGAGGACAGTGTGGGGGCTGAGGACACTTCCTTAAACACTTCCCCCGCCCACAGAGAGAAAACCACACACACAGACACACACACACACACATAACCACTCCTCCATTTCCCTGTCCCTTAGTCTCTTTCTCTTCATACCCTTCATACGAATGCAATACCGTAGGCTGGCGCTGGTCTCGACCTCATGCAGAGTCGATCGTAGACATTCCCAAGCTTCCTTCACTCACATTTCTCACACGCGCACGTCGACTGTCTTGGACGGGAGCTTGGTCGTCGGGGTGAGGGCAATGTTGTACCCATCAAACATCGAGGGCTCTGCTCCCACCACACAAGCACACTGCGAGTCAGCGAAGATCCCCATCGGTATAGAGGACAGAGCTTACATACCTTGTTTCTTGATCCAGCGGCGACGCACCGTGTTGACGAGCAGCAGCACGACCGCTACGCAGGCAATGATCCCTACGGCCACGACTGCGGGGGACGTGTGGGAGGCGTCGGACGAAGCCACCACAACCGAAGGCGACGTCACTGAGGACGCCGCAGACGCCGCTGATGCACGGATCATCGACTTGACGTCGTCTTGCCACGTCGCCTTCTCGCAGGCCGCGACACAGACGCAGTCGCCATCGGCTCCTGTGCACACACCGCTTGCCGGTTTGGCACTGAGACACTGCGTGCACGTCGCGTCGGACGCCGGGCAGTACGTGGTATTGGCAGCGACAAGCAGGCGCACGCTGCCGCTCGCCCCCGCGGTCGAATTGTAGCTGCTCATGGTTCGGCAAAGGCCGCGAGCGTCCAGGAAGCACGTCTAGTTGCTCATACATAACCAGGTCAGTATACGTTCATGCTCGCTCTTGCGCTGCTGACTACATACGTACCGGATTCGCGAGGTCGGCATTCAGACACGTGCGGCACGAGCGCAGCGGCGTGCACTCCTGCACGGGTGTCGACGTGTAGAGGCACCGCTGGTCGTCGGGCAAGAGCGACACGAGGGCGGTCGCGGCGGCCGCTTGCATGACCATCGTAAAGGCGACGAGAAAGATCACGGCGGTGAGGAGGTGGCGAGAGAGAAGCATAGTCAATGCAGTGGGGCTTGCGGCGCGACTTGGAGACTGAGCAGTCGGAGAGACTCCTCATCCTCGGTGAGAATACTCTTCAGAGTTCTTTTCTGAAGGAGAACATCTCCAGGGGATCAATCATTCGATACAATAGCCCAAACTACCGCAGATGATGTACCCAACTATATGTTTTGTGCTATATAGTGCAATGAATCCACGGCAAAGAGCCTAAATTGAGTTGTTTTGTGTACCAAACAAAAAAGATTGGAGAGTCCATCTCCTTCTCATCCGTTTCGGTAAATCGTACTGCTGTTTGCGTGGCTGCACCTGACCTTGTGAAGCCACGACACAAGATACACGTACTGTAACCTGGGAACTGCGTGTTCTCGCGAGAAGTCTCCACGCCGGTTCACGTGTCCGTTATTTTCTTCGG
>JAADXL010000406.1:0-28794 GCA_023337755.1 Pythium aristosporum | reverse complement strand
TCGCCCACCAGCACAACCGTGCTCCCTAGTATACAGTACCGGTAATAAATTTACGATATAAAATACCCGATAGTGTACATACGGTACCGTACAGTGTCGTCGAACAGTGTGTACAGTGTCGTCGAACAGTGTTGGCTTCGTGCGATAGTTGAATAGTTTCTGCGCGTTTTATGCAGAGCGATTAGAGATATAAAAAGGGAAAACAGCATCTAGTCATCCAACATTTTGGCCGAGTGGCCTAGGTCGGAACAGTTTGAAGACTTGGCGCGGGTTCAAGTCCCACTCCATTCTCAGAACGTTTTTGCTTTATTGGTCACTGATGTGATGTGAAAGCAGCCAGCCAGCAGTGAACAGATTAACGGACCACTGATGATTTGTTCAGTTCTCTATTCGTTTTGAACTGAACATGGAAGCCACGTGAACAGGATGTCCGTGCCGAGGTCGAGCCACCAAGCGTCATGAAACAGCTTTGTCATCGGACACTATTGCGCGGATAACTTATATAAAGTATCAGGATCACTCACGTCCTTGTAGGAGGTGCACTGTATAGTATAAGATAATAGAGCTCAAAAGAGACGAAACAGTCCCATTCATGTAGTCTTATTAATAACACAATTGCTTGTCCTGCCCAGGCCGAGGGGAGGCGTAGTTTCAAAGAAAGCAATCAAGAAAGCCAGGGGAGCACTCCTTGGTCTTGGGCACACGGCACGAGAAGTTTAGTCCCACGAGCTTCGCTCGTGGGCCTCCTGCCCATGCCCACCTCAAATGCAGGATTGATATACCGTAGCTAGAAGCGCATGTGAGCTAGTGTTTAGGGATGGAGACGAAAATAAAGAATATGTGTAGTCTGGCACTCAGTGGCACTGTAACTAGGATAATCACCCCTCTGAGAGGCCAAGTGCTCGCTCGTGATGAGCCACGGATTCGCGCTCGACGGTCCTCCGAGACGTTTGCTGAGTAGAGTTGATTTTGCCGCTGTGCGTGAAGCTCACGCATGCAACAACATGTAAATCCTAGCTGATCGTCTATAATCACGGAATTACGGCTATAATCATGTAATTGTTTCATTTCCTTACAAAATACTCGTTTTGCTGTGCAACAGTCATTGACGACCAAATATAGATTTACTTGCCTAAAAATGTGGATTCACCGGTTTGTACCGACGCCATTGTCTCTTCAAGGAGCAATAAGTCTCTTCAAGGAAATAAAGTTTTAGCGGTACAGGTTATGAAAACTATGTATAGAAATTGCTCTGGCGTCGTTGACGAGTCAGTATTTGATAATGAGATTGCTTTCATTCTCACAGGTTTTTTTTGCTTAACGTGTCTACAATGGCTCCGGATCACGCGTACAGTAGTACCGTGAAGTAGTACCGTGAATCGGGATCTTGAAGAGACTCTCTTCAAGAGTCTTAAACGCGGTAAAAATAGATTGTTGCACTATACAAATAGAGTCTTAAACGAGGTAAAAATAGATTGTTGCACTATACAAATTTATATCCTACTATAATCCAGCGTCTTATGAGGAGAATCCCGTCAAGAATATGGATTATGAAGGGTAGCATAAATCACGCAACCTCTTGCACAAGTCGCATATTCGTGATGTGGGCCATTTTTTTTTTGCCAACTATCACCATAAGCTGGGTCCCCCAGCCACACGTCTTTGCCCCCAAATCAGCAACTTGACCAGGTTCACTTTGTGTGACGCGGAAGGACCCCTCATCGGAAATGGATACAACATCCGTGGCATATCGGATACCGTCACACACTGTTCTGTCCCGTTTGGCTCGGAGATTTGCTATGAGCATTCCAGTGGTAGACGTGACGCCCAGTATACTGCGTATACAGTGGTTCCCGTATGCTGTTGCACCATTGATACACACCAAGCACTTGGGTCGTTGAGCCATCGTCCGGTTGGAATCAAAACGGATAGACATGCAATCGCGGGTGGGGACCGAGTGGCAGGGAATGCCCACCGCTCAAGAGATGAGGTCCATCCCTCCTCAATCTGCAAAGACATGCTCCGCCCACCATACACTGCCACGTCGATCCGCACTGATGCCGGCAGCAAAGTCACGCTGATACCTACCTCCTCACTTGACCCTGGCCCAGTTGCTGAATGGGGGTGACTGCAATTGGCTCACTTCCAGCAGTCCCGTGCGTTGATTGGCTGTTACTGTGTATCCGCTGCGCACCAGAGGGTGCGAGATGGGGGGGGAAGAGGTCCAACGGCATCGATCGATTATCACGCCCGACTGCTGTGCGCCACCGGTGCATTCCTCGATCTTGCACGTCTTGCATACCCCTCTCTCCCCCTCCTCTCTCTCTCTCTCTCCATCCACCAGCATGAAGGTCGTGGTTGTGGGCTCGGGCATCGGCGGCACGTCGGCTGCGTACCACCTCGTCAAGGACGGCCACGAGGTCATCTTGCTCGAGAAGAACGACCGCCTCGGCGGCCACACGTACGACATGGAGATCGACAATGAGCTCGTGGACATTGGGTTCATGATGTTTGGCGACTCGAACCCCAACATCAAGGACTGGTTCAAGTCGTTTGGCATCACGCAGGCCGACGGCACGACCAAGAAGCGCATCCCCATGAGCCTCACGGTCACGTCCGACATTCCCGGCGACGTGCAGTTCTCGTCGCGGCGCCCGTTTAATGGCATCGGCGGTCTCTTTGATCGCCGCATCTGGCGCATCCTCTTTGACATCTACAACTTCACGTGGGAGCTCATGACCATGCCCGTCAAGGCCGGCTACACGACCCGCGAGTGGGCCGCCAAGGGCAAGTACTCGCCCGAGTTCTTCCGCCACTACTACCTCGCCTTCTGCGCCATCTTGTGGACCGTGCCCAAGGAAGACGTGCTCAATCTGCCGGCCACGCAGTTTCTGCGGTGCCTCAAGACCCACTCCAACTCGCTCTACATCCCGCTCTGGCAGGTCATTCTCGGTGCGTTGGGGCGACGCACGGACCGCCCGCGCCACCAGTGGTGGTACATCGGCTCGGCCTACATTGAGCCGTTCCTCAAGTTCTTCACGGAAGAGCACAAGGGCACCGTGCGATACAACGCCGAGGTCAAGACCGTCGAGAAGGGCGGCAAGGCCGTCGTGCTGGCGTCGGGCGAGCGCATCGAGTGCGACCACATCGTGCTCGCGACCCACGCCGACGAGTCGGCGTCCTTCATTCCGTGGAGCAAGGCCGGCGTCGAGTCGCTCATGAAGTACCACTACCACAAGAGCATGATGTACGTGCACCGCGACCCGTCGTTCCTGCCGCCCAAGAAGAACGTGTGGAGCTCCTGGAACGTGCTCATCACCAAGAGCGACGAGTACGTGCTCACGTACTGGATGAACCGCATCCAGCGCCTCAAGAGCAAGAAGGACGTGTTCGTGACCATCACGTCGCACGACTTTGCCGGCAAGAAGCCCGACGAGAAGCAGACCATCTCGGCGTTCCGCTGGGACCACCCGCGCTTGCTCGCCGACTGTATCCCACAGGACGAGATCCTCCAGGAAGAGGGCATCACGCTTTCCGGCGCGTGGCTCGGCCGTGGCTTCCACGAGGATGGCTTTGTCGCGGGTCGTCGCGCCGCGGCGATTGTGCGTGACAAGAAGCACACCAAGACGCCGCTGTACGAGGACCCGGGCAACATTGCCGTGCCTCCTGTGCCGCCGTTTGGCGTGCCGCTCGTGTTCAAGCTCACGGGCGCGGCCGTCGTGGGTGCGATCGGCTATGGCGTCGCCAAGCTCATTGAGAAGAACCTGTAGAGACCCGTCTTTGAGAGTTGCGTCCTGTCGATCGTGGAGAAAGTACGCATCCAATAGATCTTTTTCAACGTGTTTACGACTATAGAAAGGCGTTTTTTAACGATTACCAAAAAAGCTGTTTACGTCTCAGGGCAACGAAAAGTCGGCGATGAGCGGCAAGTGGTCGCTCGCGTGGTGTTCCGTGGGGAGAGACCTGGCGTGGAAGAGCTGACCGGCGGGCACCATCTCCACGACGCCGTGGCAGTGCGCGGTGTCCGTCGTGAACCAAATGTAGTCGACCGTGCCTTTCGAGCCGTCGTGGAACGTCGTGAACTTCGGTTCGCCCGTGCAGTCCTGAGTCGGCGCCTGCGCGTACGCGCTCGCGAGAGGGAGCTGGACAGTCATAGTGTCAGCACTCACTGCGGAGAAGGCAAGTACTACAGTATAACTCATACCGTGTGGCTGGCGATCGTGTCGTGTGGGAAGTGGTGGAAGTACCGGCGAACGGCGTATCTGTCGGTGAAGCGGCCCATGGTCGTGCCGTGGCCGTGGTGGCGGCCATAGTCTTGCTCATTCGTGAACATGATTCGCTACATAGGATACCAAATCAAATCAGTTTTAAGGAGGCTCCCAGAGACATGGAATGACCTCTCTGTTGCTCACCTTTTGGTGGTCGTCCATGGACTGGCCCGAGAGTAAATGCTTCGACAAACCCGACACGTCCAGCGAGCCGCGACTGATGAATTCGTACAGTGCCCCATGCGGCGCCAAGTTGAAGTCACCACACAACACGACTGGCAGGAGCGTATCGTCGTTAGCGTTCGCCCGTAACACCGTTAGCGACTCGAACAGCGACTGGAGTTGGGCGAGCTTGACATCCCCTCGCTGTTGTACACCAGAATCATGGCCCAGTTTAGCCCACAGAGAGACATCACCGCCAAGAGTAAAACGCACCCCAGGGTTAAACAAGAGATGCGTGTTGGCGACGACAAACCGCTTGGGGACAGCATCCACGGCGTCGCTGGACGTCCACTCGACGATCGCTTGTTGGGCGACATTGTGCCGATCGAGCACAGCATGGCCGGGCGTGAAGAACTCGAGCGCGTGGGACGCGACGATCGTCATGCAGCTTGACAGCACAAAGGTAGCACAGCCGTCGTGGGTTTCTTCTCCGGTACTAGCGCGCGTACACAATGGTTAGGATACGTAGCACTTCGAAAACGAAGAGGTCCAGAGCCCGCCCCCCCCCTTGACGCATGAAGTACCGCTTCTTGAAGATGCCGTTATAGCCCGCCTTGCGCAGCTCGGGCTCGAAAAAGTCCTCAAAGTGGTCCACTTCTTGGAGACACACGACGTGAGGCCGCCACGCGAGAATCTCCTTGACGAGCCGCATGCGGCGGTACGACCACTCGAGCTTCCACAGCTCGGCAGCTTTCTCGGCGGCGTCCTTCATCGTGATGTAGTCTTCCGCCAGATTCAAGGTAACAAACGATCAGATCTTTTCTAGTCAAGTTCAAGAGGCAATGGGTAGATTACCAGCCAGCACGTTGAACGACAGGACGCGGAACGTCACGGGCGCCATGGGCACGCCGCCGTTGGCGCTGCCGGGCGGTGCATAGAGAGTCCACTTGCGCGCCCACGGTCGCGTGTTGGGCGTGTGCGCATGGCGTCCCGCTCCTCGCGCGCCTCTACGTCCTCCTCCGCGCCAGCCGCCTCCTCCTCGCGCTCCTCTTCGTCCACCGCCACCGCCCTCATGGCGTGGTCTCTTGTCCTCCCGACGCTTCTCCATTGATGTTCCACGATGTGGGTTCACCCCTATATCACACAACCGAGGTGTATATTGTTCATCACAGGTAAATATCAGCTAACCTCTGATTGGCTATAAATGCTTTGTGTATAGCGTGTTTTGATTGGTTGAAATACTGGATACAGCCTGAAGAGAGACGGGGGGAGATCTAAGCGACATGGGGAGAAACGCAGAAAAAGGAGGATGGGATGCCATGGGCCGGGTAAATCCCATATATAAATACTTTGGAGGACTTACGACGCTATCTCTCGTTAACTTGACGGGGGAATCAGTACATGTGTACTTATATATGCAGATTCCTGATTACGCTTCCGACGACGAACCCACAACAAGGCAGACTGACATGCGACAGCGGCCACGTATATATGTGGCTATACCTAAATGAATCTCCTCAGTTCCCATTTCTCGCCCGACGCCCCAGACGAGTATGAGCAAGGTGCACGTGTTCACGGACGAGTTCCCGGACAAGGACTACACGCCGACGACGGCGTCCACGCACGCGCAGACCAAGTTCTGGCCGGCGTACCTGCCCGTGGACGACGACCGGCTCTTCATCTTCGAGCGCAGCAAGAACGCGCAGCTCGTCGTGTACTCGGCCAAGTACGCCGACAAGGACAAGCGCCTGCTGGACGCGCGCGCGCCGCTGGATATCAATTGGCAGAGCTTTGGCTGGACGGCGCAGCCCACGAGCAACGCCACGGGCATGGTCGAGCGCCGCATGGCCTGGGGCTTCTCCCACAAGGCTACGGACGACGCGATCGTCGGCGCGTCGTACGGCTCGCAGTTCCACGTCACGCTGAACGCGCTGCCGTCGCGCGCCGCGCACTTGTACTTTGACGCCAAGGGCCGCCTCGTGCTGCAGGTCGCGATCGACGGTGTGGCGTCGCGGCTCTGGAAGGTCTTTGTGTGCACGACCAACTCGATGGCCTTCATCCCCAAGGTGCTCTACGTCGACCTCTACGGCACGAGCCTCGAGACCGGCGACGATACATATGAGCGGATCCAAGTCGCCGCGTAATCAGAAATCGCCATCCTGCTCCTTAGAGATAGACAGGACGGGAGACGGATGCAAAAATATAAGTTTATTAAAGCACTGGGTCCCAGTGGCTTCCTTTTCCTTCCTTCCCCGTTCTTCCTAGAGTTTTTTGTGGTCGTACTTCCAGTTGCCGCCCCGGCCGCCACTCGAGTCGCTGAGCCCGTACGCGTCCGCGAGCTCCGCGAGGAATGAACTCGAGTTGTGGAGAAACGTGCCGCCCAGCACGACCCGCTGGCCCGAGATGGCGAGCTTCTGGTTAAGCTCAGCGACCTTGGTGGCCTCTTCGAGCGTCACGCCGCCGCAGATAAAGACAATCACGTCGCGCACTTTCTTGACGCCCGGCGTCGTGGGGCCGTTCACGACCCCAAACTCACTGTCGAGCAAATTGCCCTTGGTGATCAACTCCAAATGGCGAATGAGGGGCGGCACGTGCTGCGCGTAGACGTTGGGCACGCCCTGCACGCCCTGCGTCATCGCGCGCATAAACTTCTTGAGCCCGCGGTCGCCGTAGAGATCGCCCGTGCGCACGCTCGCGCCGCCGTACTTGAGAAAAAGCTCAACGAGCTGCACGCGGTCGCTCGGGAGCCCCGAGGAGAGCAGCAGGTCCTTGACGACCTTAATCTGCACCGAGCTGTTGGTCTCGTACCGCAGCACGTAGAGGATCGCGAGCCGCAGTTTATTGAGCGGCTTGATCTGCGCGTTCTTCAGCTTGGCCACGAGGTCCTTAAAGTGCGCATTGTGGTCGTCGCCGCACGCGAGCTCCTGCTCGAGCTGGCTCACGTCCATGAGCGACTCGACCTCGACGAGCCGCGCCAACTCACCCATGAGCGTCACGTGCTTGGAGACGGCGACGGACTGCGAGCGGAAGGCCGGGTAGTTTTCCACAAAGCGCTGCATGTCTTCAATGGACTGGATGTTCTCGTGGGTCTGCGTCTTGGCCTGGTACTCGTCCACGAGCTGCTTGACGGCCATGCCCAGGTCGCCAAAGTTGGCGTGCATGTGCTTTTCAAAAAAGCTGTCGGACGTCGCCGACAGCACGAGCGCTGTCATGTCGCTGCGCACGCCCGGTGCGTTGCTCAAGTCGACGCGGTTCTCGTGGAGCCCCAAGAGCTCGTGGACCATGGCCTGGTACGTCCACTGGCTCAGCAACGGCGTGACCGGATCGTCGCGCCGATCCAAGACGTAGAGCAGCGGCATGACCTCGGGGCGGCGGAAATCAAAGAGCCCGTCCTGTTCCAGCTGCATGCGCGCCGAGACTTCACGCGCCAGCTTCTCGGCAATGTCGGACCCCTTCTGGTACCGGATCGCGGGCCGTTTCTTGAGCGAGAGCAGCACGGAGAGCAGGCCCTCCACACTGCGCGTAAATACGTGGGCGGCTCTGGGGGGCATCGCGGCGTTGGCATTCGTGACGACGCCCGCCGTCGCTGGTGCAGACGGCGCCGAGCCGTAGCCCTTGATACTGAGCGCGACCGTGCCGCGTAGGTTAAAGTGGAACAGCGTGTCGTTGACGGCGAGGAAATCGGCGTAGTACTCTTGGATCTGGTGGATCACTTCCTTTTCATCGGCGTCCGCGAGTCGCTCGAGCATGTCGACGGGTAAGATATTGGTAAAGAAGATGTGGTACTGGCCGTACTTGGGGTTCTTGAGCTCCTTCTTGAGGAGCTCAATGTTGGCGGCCGTCGGGCGCACGACCACGGCGGCCTTGAGGTGGAGCATCGGCTCGTGGCTCGCGTCGAGCTGCTCGACCAGAAACACTTCGCGCTGGAGGATATGGGATTGGGACATGACCATGCTGATGACGGTGGTCGAGTCGGCGTCCAGCAGCAGCGCCTTCATGCCTTCGAGCTGCGGGTCGCTGATGACCTTTTCCAGATACTGCCGCACGCTCACGATCACGTCCATGGCTGCGGGAGGGGTTCGCCTACTGAGGAGCTACGGAGACAAGAGAGACTGGAGCGAGGAGCTACGTGGGGGGCGAGGCGCTTTCTTCCGTATTTAGCAAGGCGGCATCTCAGGGTCGCGGGCGATATGCGTACGTACTGTATCTCCGGTGGTGGGCGATATCTGTTATCAAAGGTGCAACGTCGTACTGTGATACCTTCGCTAAAGAGTACCGGATA
Organism: Pythium aristosporum; assembly: GCA_023337755.1. NCBI lineage: Eukaryota > Oomycota > Peronosporomycetes > Pythiales > Pythiaceae > Pythium > Pythium aristosporum. The sequence continues at coordinate 20,082 of JAADXL010000406.1, read as the reverse complement.
TGGAAGGGTTGAACGCGATCTTGGTGTGGGTTTCTAGTAAAACCGGTTTCCGGCTAAAGGCGGGTTTTGATCAGGGGGAGGAACAAGAGATCGGATACGTTTTCTCTACGGGAGAACGAAGACGGAAGCGAAGCGAACGCCGTGCTGCGCGCGCACGAACACAGCAGCCCCACCAGTGACGAAGAGGCAGATCCAAGACCATGACGGTGGCCGCGACAAACTCTGGTACGTTTGCGTGGCGGTGCGGGCGTTGGAGGCGTCGTAGAAGCCGAGATATTGACGGTTCGATTTGGATCTCTTTCAGCGGCCGGTCTGTTGGCGTTGCTCGAGGAAGATGACCACACGCTCAAGGTGCGTTGAGTTGCTTTGGAGACGGCACTTTAGGAACAGTGGCTGATGATGGATTGCTGGGGAAATCCACGCACTGCAGGCGCACGCGCTGCAAAAGCTGAACCAGGTCGTGGACGCGTACTGGGCCGAGATCGCCGACGCGATCCCGTTGATTGAGAGCCTCTCGGACGACGACCAGTTTGAGCACCGCGAGCTCGCGGCCTATGTTGCCTCCAAGGTATGTGTCCTAATCCATACAGCATACAGAAATGCCGGCTCAGGACTGAGAACATTGTTACAGTGTTTTTTCCACTTGGAAGAGTATGGCGACGCGCTGCGGCTCGCGCTCGGCGCCGGCAAGTTCTTTGACGTCAACGCCAAGTCGCAGTACACCGATACGATCATTGGTACGTGCCTTCTATCCCCAGCGGGTAATTCCCAAATTCTAATGGAGCTGTTCACGTTGTCACCACCAGCTACGTGCATTGACGAGTACATTTCGACGCGCGCCAAGGAAGACGCCGAAGCCGAGAAGATCCTGGACCCCCGGCTCACAGCGGTCGTGGAGCGTATGTTTGAGCGTTGCTACACGTCGGGCGAGTTCAAGCAGGCATTGGGCATCGCCCTCGAGGCGCGTCGGCTCGACCAGGTCGAGGCCAGCATCACGCGTGCGCCGGATGTCGCGGCCATGCTCGCGTACTGCTTTGAGATTTGCCGCACGGTCGTGTCGATCCGCGACTTCCGTCTCCAGGTCTACGGTGTTATGGTCAAGATATACCGGTCGCGGTGCGCGCAAGACTACTCGGGCGTGTGCCAGTGTCTGCAAATGCTCGACAACCACTTGGAGGTCACGGCCATTCTCGAGCAGCTTATCCACGGCAGTGACGAGCAGTGTCTGCTCGCGTACCAAGTCGCATTCGATCTCAGTGAGAATGAGAACCAAAAGTTCCTCATGAACATTTACCACTCGCTGCCGACGCCCACCGCCGCACCGGTCGCCGACGAGGCCAGCAGCGGCGATGCCGTGGCACCGGCCCAATCGGTGCCAGCGGCGCCGGCCATTCCAGCGGGTGCGCCCGCCGACTACTGGCTCAAGATGGACCGTCTCAAGCTCATTTTGTCGGGCGAATTCCTCGTCGACTTGTCGCTCGACTTCTTGCACCGCAGCAGCGACGCTGATCCGCTCGTCATGAAGACCATCAAGATGGCCGTGGAGAACCGCAACTCGGTGCTCCACCACTCGGCCGTGATCGCGCACTCGTACATGAACGCCGGAACGACCAACGACGCGTTTCTCCGTGAAAACCTCGAGTGGCTCGGCAAGGCGACCAACTGGGCCAAGTTCACGGCCACCGCGAGTCTTGGTGTGGTCCACCGCGGCCACGTCCGCGAGAGCATGAATCTGCTGGCGCCGTACCTCTCACAGGGAGGCGTGTCGGCGTCTCCGTACTCGGAGGGCGGTGCGCTGTACGCGATGGGGCTCATCCACGCCAACAAGGGATTCGCCGGCCAGTCGAGCAAGACGTCGATGGAGTACCTTCGCAATGCGCTTCGCAACGCCGGTGCCGATGAGACGGTCCAGCACGGCGCGTGTCTTGGCATTGGGCTCTGCGGGTTGGCGTCCCATGATTACGAGATCTACGAAGAGCTCAAGAACATCATGTTTACGGACTCGGCCGTCGCCGGAGAAGGCGCAGGTATCGCGATTGGGTTGGTTATGCTCGGTGCCGGCGGCCAGCACCGCAACGGCGAGATCGTCAAGGATCTGCTCGCGTACGCGCACGACACCAAGCACGAGAAGATCATTCGCGGCTGTGTCATGGGCATTGCACTCATGATGTACGAGCGTGAGGAGCAGGCCGAGACGCTCATCGAACAGCTCATTCGCGACAAGGACCCGCTCATTCGTTACGGCGGGATCTACGCCACCGCGATGGCGTACGTCGGCACGGCCAACAACAGCGCCGTGCGTCGCCTGCTCCACGTGTCGGTGAGCGACGTGTCGGACGATGTGCGGCGTGCGGCCGTCACCTGTTTGGGTTTCGTGCTCTTTCGAACGCCGGTCCAGGTGCCCAAGCTCGTGTCGCTCTTGTCGGAGAGCTTCAACCCGCACGTGCGGTATGGCGCGTGTCTCGCCGTGGGCATTGCCTGTGCCGGCACGGCCAAGAACGAAGCCATTCAACTCTTGGAGCCGCTGCTGGATGACCCCGTGGACTATGTGCGTCAGGGCGCGTTGATGGCACTTGCCATGGTGCTGATGCAAGAGTCGGAAGGCCGCAACGCCAAGGTCACGACGATTCGCGCCAAGATCTTGAAGCTCATTACGGACAAGCACGTGACAACCATGACCAAGGTAGGGATGCTCATGGAGAGAGGGCGAGGAACGCTAGTGTTCTAACGGTATGTGGCATTTGTAGATGGGCGCGATTCTCGCCCAGGGCATTCTGGATGCAGGTGGCCGCAACGTGGTCATCTCCCTGCAGTCGCACATGGGGTACGAACTTCTTGGGACCTTTTCTGTATGTGGAGCTGGTTGCTGACGGGATCTGATACGTATCCGTCGATGTGTAGTTTCACAAAGATGGGCTCGGTCGTGGGCTTGGCGATTTGGGCGCAGCACTGGTTCTGGTACCCCATGTTCCACTTCCTCGAGCTGTCGCTCCAGCCGACGTACCTCATTGGTCTCAACAAGGACCTCAAGCTGCCGAAAGACTATGGCGTGCACTGCAACGCCAAGAAGTCGCTGTTTGCGACGCCCAAGCGGATGGAAGAAAAGAAGGAAGAAAAGAAGGAGCTGGTCGCCACGGCCGTGCTGTCGACAACCGCCAAGGCCAAGGCCCGTCAGGCCAAACACGATGCCAAGGAAAAGAAGCCCGAGCCCGAGGCAAAGGTGGACACGTCGGCTGCGGAAGAAAAGACCGAGGCGATGGACGTGGACTCGGAAGGCCCTGCGGCCACCGAGGACAAGGCGGCCGCCGCCGCCGTGAAGAAGGTCAAGGAGGCGCCCACCCACACGGTCAAGTCCCCCGCTCGCGTGACGTCCGCGCAGGAACAGTTCATGGCGTTTGATGTCAAGCAGAGATACATTCCCGTTATGTATCCGAACCAGCGTGCCGCTGGTGTCGTCGTGCTTCGTGATACGACGCCCAGCGAACAGGAAGACGTGGAGGCGATCAAGGCCCCGACGGCCGCTGGAGCCGAGGAAGAAGCCGAGCCACCGCTGCCGTTCGAGTGGGAGCCCCCGCAGTAGAGAGCGACCTTGTCTTTTGATTTACATACCCCACAGGCTCCATCCCATTCAGTCGGAGCGAGCAGCTTGAGACGAATCATCTGCAGACAGACACTGGGCGCGAGACTAACACAAAGAGTAAAGCAACAAAACGAAGGTGTCGCTTCTCCACTGCTAGGTCTGTGCGAAGACAATTGGCCCGAGGCACTCGGTCTTGAACTACTGGCGATGACTCATGCCCATCACCTGATTCTGATAACGCATCCAATCTGTGGTCTCCGCATATGGTGGGCAGATACGGGTCCGTCCACTCCACAAACGGATTGACCCCCTTGGAGCATTCCCTCATTGCGCAAATAGCGGACGCCTCGCCACACAAGCGCTGCTGTATGATGGACCGCCGTAACACTAGTGGAGCGTCGCTCGACGTCGCGTCGACGCCGAGCATCCACGACCATTTGCTCGTCGACGAGCACGACGGCAAGTTTGACTCGGTCACGGGCCCGACCGATGGCAAGCCGCTGCTGCAGCGCGTGTTCGTAGCAGCTCGTCCGGGCTGGTTCGCCTACATGAAACGCCACGCGACGCTGCAGGAGCTCTCGGGCGCGTTCGGCGACATTGGGCTCTTTCTGCCGCTGCTCACGGCGCTCGCCATCGGCCGCGTCGGCGGCAAGCCGCAGATCGAGATCGGCCCCGCGCTCTTCTTCGCGGGCGTCTTCACCGCGGGACTCTCGCTCTACTTTGCCGTGCCCATCCCCGTGCAGCCCATGAAGACCATCTCGGCCGTCGCCATCGCGGAGAAGTACTCCAACGAAGAGATCCTGGCCGCGGGCATTCTCTCGGGCGTGACCATGTTCCTGCTGGCGGTCACCAACCTCATCACGGTCGTCGTCAAGTGGGTGCCCATGGCTGTCGTGCGTGGCATCCAACTGGGCGTTGGCATTAGTATCATGGTGAGTGGCTTCAAGGCGGCGTACGTGGCCAAGCTCAAGCTCACCAAGGCCACGGCGACCACGCCCTTCTCGGGCAAAGAAGTGGCGACCGAGATTCAGTGGTGGGGCATCGACAGCGTGCTCGTCTCGATCGTCCTTGGGCTGCTCTGTGTCGTGTTTCTCAACAGCCGCAAAGTCCCCATCGGCCTCGTGGTCTTTGTGTACGGCATGCTGGTCGCCGTGTACCAGTACTCGACGCTCAAGCACGACTACAACCTCCCCTCGCTGCGGCTCGGACCCGACTTTGTGGCGCCCGTGGTGCCCTCGTGGCACGCCTTCCAAACGGCGTTTGTCTATCTCTTTCTGCCGCAGCTGCCGCTGTCGCTTCTCAACAGCATCATCGCCGTCGAGAAGCTCGCCACCGACTTGTTCCCGAAGCACCACGAACCGGCGGGCGTGCGTCGCATCTGCTTTAGCATCGCCGGCGGCAATCTATTGTTCTCCTGGTTTGGGATGCTGCCCGTGTGCCACGGCGCCGGCGGGCTCGCGTCGCAGTACACGTTCGGCGCGCGCTCCTCGCTCTCGATGGTCTTTCTCGGTCTCTTCAAGCTCTCGTTCTCGCTGCTCTTTGGCTCGACGTGCCTCGTGCTGCTGCAAAAGGGCATCTTCCCCCAGTCGGTGCTGGGCGTGATGCTCATCTTTAGCGGCCTCAGTCTCGCGGCCGTCGGGCTCAAGATTGACCACACGAACCGCCAGGACACGCTGCTGCTGCTCCTCACAGCCGCTGGCTGCCTGGGCATCAACACTGGCGCGGGCTTCCTCATCGGCTTTGGCGTCTACTGCTTCTTGCGCGTGCTCCAGCTCGTTGGTGTCGAACACTAGCAGCACAATTATTGTGGAAAAGCCGCCACAATTTATTGGAACCAATGACGGTAGTTTGACTGACTGACTTCAACGTGATGGTTAGAAACGGAAGACGTGTTAGAAACTTTAGAAACCAGTAACGCCCCCTCCCTGGCCGGTGGGCTTGAACTGGCGATTAGTCTAGATCGTTGGAGATGGTGGGTGATGCGGTTCGTCACGCCACCAGCGCCAGTGTGGGGATCTCTTGAGAGTGGAGTCTCCTCCAGAAAGATCCGGCGGCGGAAAGCGTGGGATTCCCTGTCCCACTCGTTGAGCTGTTTCCTTCCACCCCAGTTTCTATTTTACAGATATGTTGCGCGAAGGTTGCACGAATGTCGCTTGTGAGCGGTGGACGAGAAGTGCAAAACAAACCCGCGAGAAGCTCCCATTTCCGCCGCGATCTCTCGGCGTCGCGGGCATTCCTGCGCTCTCTACACAACGCGGCAGCAGCACCACTATACATATCCTTATACACCATGATGCCACCGCCGCGGTCACGCGATTCGCACCGCGCGAGCGTCTCTAGCGGCTTCAAGAATCGACCAACAGGCAGCGCCCGACCGACCGCATCTCCCCCGCAACCACAGCCGTCGCCGTCACCGTCGCCGTCGCCGGCGTCCGAATCCCCACAGCTACTGCAGAGCGTGTACGATACCTATGCTGAAAACATCCACGCCATCTCGGTGCGCGCCAGCACCAACTACGGCACAGTCGACAACCAGGCGCCCGGGCGACGGCGCCGCTCGACCAGCGCGAGCAGCTCCCAGCCCGAGAGTGAGTGCGATGGGCGCCTCTCGCCGTGGCAGACGAGCTTCCACTTTATCTCGTTCATGGCCGGCTCGGGGCTCGTGTTCTTGCCGCTCGCGCTCGTGGATCTCGACTGGTACGGCGTGCTGCTGCTCGTGTTTGCCGCCAGTCTCTGTCTCTACACGACCAAGCTGCTCATCGAGGCCATGGACATTCTGCGGTGGTCGAGCGGCAAGCGCGTGACGTACTGCGATCTCGCACGCGAATGCCTCGGCCGCCAGGGGTATACTTTCACAGCGCTGCTGCTCCACGGCAGCTTTCTCGTCAGTTCGACCGGGTACATTGCGCTGGTCACGGTGTGCATCACAGACATGACTGGCTGGAGTTATGGACTCGTCCTGTGTGGCGTCGGACTGAGCGTGTGGTGCCACGTGCTCGTGCGGTCGCTCAAGACGCTCGCCATTTTCTCGGCCATCAACGTCGGCGTCTGCTTTTGGATCGAGACGGTCATCTTTGGCGACGCCATGTACCCACTCAAGCAGATCGCACTGGACAAGGAGACGATCGTCTTTGGCACGCCCGACCTGTCGCACGCCTCGCTCTTTGTCAAGCTCGCGTATTCGTTTTCGCTGCTCGCGAGCGGCTTCTTTTGCCACGCGGTCGTGCCGACCTTTTACAATGCCATGAGCGACCACCGCCAGTGCGGCACCGTGGTCGCGCGCAGCCAAACGGCCGTGCTGGCGCTGCTCTACATGCCCATCTGTGTTGTCACGTATGCGGTCTACGGCGCCACGCTGCAGGCGCCCGTGTTTTTCAACATGCGCAATCCCGTCGTGCGCAACCTGGCCATCGTGCTCTACTGCGTGCACCTGCTGCTCTCATACACTGTGACCATGGCGCCGCTGCAGCGCGCGCTCGAGCGGCTTCTCCACCTCACGAATGAGCACGACGAGCCATCTCGCCAGTCGCGGCGGCGGCTACTGAGCCAGAACCGTCTGCATGATCTCCACAAGAGTGACGACCTTGATGACGTCGACGTGGAGACGACGAGTCCCCATGGCATTAGTGGCGATGGTGCGTGGTGGCGGCCGTGGCTCGCGCTGCTCGTGCGGTCCGCCACCGTGCTCGCCACGGTCGCGCTCGCGTACCTCTTCCAGCCCACGGCGCTCGGGATCTTTGGCGCGACCATTGTGCCGACCACGACGCTCGCGCTCATTCTGCCGTGCGTGTTCTTCTGGATGCTCTGCACCGAAGAGGCCGGGTGTCTCGACAAGATCGCGGTCGTCTCGATCGTCGCGATCGCCGCCGTCAGCATGGTCACGAGCGTCTGGACCATTGTCGTGCTCGTGTAAAAGATCCCGACTCAGGTGTGATCACGCAGCGATCCACTTCAGTAATCACGTTTGGCTTCATCGTAAACAAGTATAAACAAGCCAATAAATAGTGTTTACAGCAGTTGAAAAAACGGTTTTACCGGTATGGACCCCAGTATTTCTGAAGTGGGAATAAGCTCTTCAATAGCTCACTCTGGAAGATGCTGCCGTTTCGGCGGCTCGGCGCCGCGCCGCTGCGTGGGCCCATGCGCATCGTGTCCGCTGCCGCACCATCTCGATCGCTGCTGGTCCGCAACCACTCGTTGCCAGTCAAGTGCGTCTTCAGCGTGAGCAACGAATGGCTCTCGGCGACGCCCTGGCGACTGCCGCTCGTGACCCCGTTCGTGCCGCTCGCGCGCCGCTTTGTGACCGTCGCGACCGCCGCGTTCTCGCACAATGGCGCGTTACTGCCGGACAACAAGCCGCGCAATACGCGTGTGCTCATCTTTGACGTGGAGGGCAACCCAACGACCCAGACAATGACGCGCGCCGAGGTGCTGCGCATCACAAGGGAGGCAGCCGCCTCTACGCTGGAGGACGCTGCCTCCGCGCCGACGCCGCCACCGAGGGTTCGCACCCCTCGCGGCGCACGGTCCAATTCCGACGGCATCATCGATGTCCAGCGCGTCCACGCGCGTGACATCCGACAGCTCGACAGCGCGTTTGCCGTGCGCAGCGAGCCGTCGGTGGAAGTGCGCGACCAGGCCATTCTCGTCAATGCCGGTAAGGCTTACTCCTCCTGATCTTCTGCACCTGCTCTCCGTGGGCTCAATTGTGGTATACCAATCTGTACAGATCCGATTCGCGCCATCATCATGCGTCATCGCTGCGTCGTGTTCCTTCGGGAGGACGACCTCACGCTGCAGCCCATGCTCGAAGACGTCTTCCACACGGCCGCGGCCCCGGACGAGGCCATCGTCGCATACGAGTTTCAGTACGTGTCCCGTGGTCGTCTGTTGGTATTGAGGGCGTGAGACTGACTTCCCGTGGGTTTCTTCCTGTATAGGGCCCTTGAGGCGTTGCTGGGGGCGTTGTGTCGGTACTACCACGGCGAGTTCAACCGAGTCGCGCCCGCCATCACCACGTCCCTTTTTTCGCTGAGCCGACTCACTGCGGGCCAGCCCACGGCCGGAGAACTCGACACGCTGCGCTCGTTTAAAAACACCATGAACGAGTTCCAGTCGCGCGTCGACGGCGTGCGACGCGCGCTCATGGCGACGCTCAATAACGAAGAAGACTTGCGACTGTTGTACTTGAGCAAGCTCCACGAAGACCGGTCCTTATTGGGCAATGTGTGGAGCTACGACTCGGAAGAAGCCGAGGTGTTCATTGAAAACTACCTCCAAGAGATCTACGCGCTGCAGACCAACGCCACGCTCATGCAGCAGCGCATCCAAAACACCGAGACGGTCGTCAAGCTGCGGCTCGACGCCATGCGCAACTACTTGCTGGGCACCAACATTCTCTTTTCGGTCGCCGGCATCAGCATCTCGCTTGGCACGTTCGTGGCCGGTGTCTTTGGCATGAACTTGGTCTCGGGCGTCGAGGAGGCGCACGGCTGGTTCCTAGCGGTCACGTCGTCGTCTGTGGTACTCATGGGCGTCTCGGGCTGGGTGACGGTCCGCTTCTTCAAGCGCAAGGGCATATTTGGCTCCATCCAGCAAGTCAAGAGCCTCACCGACAAGAAACGCGTCACCAGCGACTCACCCGTAAAGAAGACTGACACGGCGTAGATAGGGCGTAGTGGAGCCATAAGAGGAATCTGGACCAGTTCGGTTCTGCTGGCTCCATAACTCACCGCTGGGGTTACCCAGCGAAATCAGAAAGACACCGCGCACCTTCTCGGCGCAGGCGAGAGCGTATGATACACAGATCAAACTACGTACGCTTGGGCTTGCTCTTGCTTTCATCTGTCCGTTGCGTCCTGCAAGCACAAAGTGTGGCGCCGATTTCTCCGGATACCTCAACATGGATACACTCTGAATTAGTTTCGTATCAACATTAGCTTAGTTCTGTCCATGTCGTCAGAATGTTACCTCAACAGAATGTTGCTTGAACTCGCAAGTGGGTTGTTGCTTGTGGGTGGTGGTGCAAAGCAATCCCGAACAAGCAAACCAAGAGGCGGCATCTTTTCCCCCTCCTGCGTCGTCGGCGATTCCCCATCTCTCCCCACGGCCGTAGGAGCGACCCACGACGCGTCTGCCTGCATCCGCGACGTGCTCCTCATCCTCCCGGTCTAATTTTTTCACCCCTTCATCAATTCGTCCTCCCGAAATCAGCCTGCCGATTCCAAGATGGTAGACGCTGCTTTATCTTCCATTTCTACACGTGCTCAGGAGTGCTGAATGGCTTCTTAATGCAACTCTAGGTGACGTCTAAGAGCAGCAAGATGCTTAACTACATCAACTACCGCATGAAGGTCACGCTCCAGGACTCGCGCGTGCTGGTCGGGTACTTCATGGCGTTTGACAAGCACATGAACCTCGTGCTGGGCGACTGCGAAGAGTTCCGCACGCTCAAGGCCAAGGTCAAGACCAGTGTCTTGGAGGAGCGCGTCGAGAAGCGCCATCTCGGGCTCGTTTTGCTGCGCGGGGAGAACGTCGTGTCGCTGACGGTCGACGGCCCGCCGCTTGCACCGGAGAACGAGACGGTTGGTCCGAGCGGCCCCGGCGTTGCGCGCGCCGCTGGCCGCGGCATTCCGGCGGCGCCATTGGGTGCACCGCCCATGGGACTCATGGCACCGATGCGCGGCATTGGTGGCCCCGCGCCGGGCATGATGCAACCCGGACAAGGTGAGTTTGCGTATCATATTGGATGCATGTGGAGAAGAGAAGCGAGAGGAAGGCGGCGGCGAGTTCCAGATGATCAGACTCGAACAGATAAGCGATTCCAGTGTGGGCGTCCGGCTTTTTCTTTCCCGAACCCACGGGCGTGAGCATTCCACTTACCTCTACCCAACGTACTACCGTTGATCTTAGGATGATGGATCACGCCCGCCGCTTCCTCTCTCCCTCCTCCCTCCTCCCTCTCCTATTGTTTGAATCATGAGCTTGGATGGCTGACACTGTGTGTGCGTTGCTGTACTGCTAGTCGCTGCCCAAGCCCAGCCCATGGCGTACGGCCGCGGCCGTGGCATGCCGCCACCAGGCATGCTCCCACCTCGCCCCATGGGCATGATGCCTCCGCCAGGCATGGGACCTCCACCAGGCATGGGACTGCCGCCTGGCATGTTGCCGCCTCCCGGCATGCGTGGGCCTCCTGGGCCACCAGGGCCACCCCCGATGATGCGACCGCCCGGCCAGTAAATATGAGATCTCAGGGTCCTCCTCATCATCATCACAAAAAGCGTATCACAATATACGACTTGATTGGACCCCTCCACTTATAATTGGGTTGTGTTGACGCGGGTTTAGACGCGGGTCTTGTCGTCGTTGTCGTCCTCGACGACCGCACGCTCCATGATGAACTTGCCTTCCTTGTACTTTTGCGACGCCTCCATCGCGCGAATCTAAACACCGTAAACACCCATAAAAATCCGATTAGGAAAATCCTAACGAGAGATTAACGATTTAACGTACGTATTTCCAACCGAGCACTTCGTCGCACCGCGTGCACTGGACGTCGCAGATAGTGTGGCGGCCCGTCATCAAGTAGCGGTCCCGCGGGGGCCCCGTGTGGACGTTAAACCTACCAGATTCCCATTCGGATAATTAACCATTTAAACCCCATTTACCCTCCAAGATAACGACTTACATGGCGTTCATCAAAAAGGCCTTGCCCGTGCGGCCCCAAAACGACTTGGCGATGATGTCGTCACGGTCGGCGACGACGTTCGCGCACGCGGCACACCGAAAAACACGCATGCCGCCCAGCGCCAGCAGCTCTGCCTTCATGCCGTACACGCTAACGGTCGGTACCTCGTCTTCGTCGTCGTCCTCTTCGTCGCTGTTGCCGCTGGAAGAGCCATCGCTCTCATCGCCCGCGGTGTTCGCTCGCTCGCGCTCACGCACCATCTCAGCCACGCGCTGCTTCCACGACGCGCGCGGGTCGCGGTACTCGATCTCCTTGGCGCCCGCGCGGATCACGACCAGCGGCGCCATCTCCCTTTCTCTTCTTGAGGAGCTCTTCAAGATTGACGTCTCCTCGTTGTTCTCTTCCCCGTGCAAAATAGTGCCACGTCACTAAAACGATTTAATCCGTCTAAACAGGATACGATAACTCTAATCGTGGTTTAAAACACGTTTTTATAAACAGAGATTTCTAAATCGCGCGGCGCTTCTGGGCGTCGTGCTTCATAATCTGCTTGACGACGTGGGTCCGCGACGCCTGCACTTCTCTCGCGCCCTTGAGTACCTTGCCCTGGACCTTTCGGCTCTTCTTGATCATCATAAAGTGCTTCAGTCGCTTCTTCTCCGTGTTGGTCGTACCGCCACCGCGCTTCTTCTTTTTCCAGTCCTCGCGTCCTTCGAGCACACTCTTGAGCCGCTCTTCCTGGGTCATGCGCTTCTTCTTCGAGTAGCCCTCGAGATCCTCTGGAGAGACCTTGGTCATCTGCACTTCGTTCTTGGCCGCCTGAGCAGCGGCCGCCACTTCCTCGGCCTTTTTCCGCTTGCGACGCATCGCTGGATCCTTGAGCTCGGCCTCGCGTTCCTTCTTGAGCATCTCGATGCGTTCAAAGTCTTTGGGCGTGAGGATGCGACGTGCACTCAGTCGCTCCTGCTGCGGCTTGGCTTCCGTGGGCGTCTCTTCTTCTTCTTCATCATCCTCGTCGTCGCTGGGGGGACCTCCGGCGTTGTCCTCTCCGTCCGACTCGACGTCGACCCATTCGCCGTCCGAGTCGTCTTCGTCCTTGTCCGACTCGGACGCGACCTCCCATCCGTCCTGGTTCTCTTCCGCGTCGAACCGGCCGGCCGCCTCGGCGGCCGCGAGCAGCTCAGCGCCGTCGACGTCTTCCATGGCGACGAGCTCACCAAACTGCTTGGGGCGAGCCGTCTCAACGTGGTGCTTGCCGCGGTCCTTGCGCTTGAGCAGTGCCGGGTGGATCTCGCGAATCAAATTGAGAATGCCACGCGCAGCCATGACGATCGTCTTGTCGCGCATGCGGTTGTACATGATCAGGTCCTGGATGAGCGCGTCCATGTCGTCGCACTCGAGCACGAGCGGCACACGGCGGAAAATCTCCCGCAGCGCGTTCATGCCGACCGCAATCACTTCGGACGAGCACCGCTCCGTGACAAAGTTGGTCGCAATGCTCTTGACGATCGGCAGCAGCTCCTCCGGTGGCAGCTCGTCGTGGCACGACTGCACGAGGTACGCGAGGATCTGCGTGACGTTCTGCTGGTGGGACTGCAGGTACCGCTGCAGCAGCGGATACAGCGGCAGCAGCACGAGCTTGTGGAACCCGCACACGCGCCCGATAAAGTTCATCATGAGCAGCTTGACTTCAAACCGCTCGGTGCATCCCTTGAGCACCTTGAGCTGTTTCTCCACGACGCCCTGCGGATCGTTAAGCAGCTCAATGGCCGGAAACGTGGCCGTAAAGGTCAAGTCCTTGTTGCGTGCGCGCTTGTTTTTCTTGAGCAATTTGATCGTGTCGCGCTGGCGCTTCTTGGTCTTCTTCGAGTGGTTGTGGTAATCCACTTCGACCGTCTTTTGCTTTTCCTGCTTGATCTTGTCTTCTTCTTCCAGAATGTCGTCGTCAATGCCGAGAAAGAAGTTGATGGCCATCACGAGCAGCTTCGTGTTCTTGCTCGTACACGCCGTCGCAATCACATTTGCCGTGCGCGTGTCGTGCCACACCTTGCGCTTGAAGAGATCCACGAGCACTTGCAGCGACTTGACGGCGGCCGTCTCGTTCTCGTCCTGGAGCATGTCAAAGAGGAAGTTCTGGAGTGCCTTGTTCACCTTGATGTTCTTGCTCACAGCATTGAGCTGGCGAATGTCCGAGACAATGTGGTTGTACAGCAGCTCTCGGAGCCGTTTGTCCGGACAACGAAAGAGCTCGAAAAAGAGCTTGAGCAGGGTGATCGGGTCGATCAATGCGCGGTTGCGCATGAGCATGAGCGCCTGCACGAGCGTCTTGCGCAGATCCTGCTCGAGCACGAGGTAGTTGTCGCGCAGCAGCGTGATGAGCTGCGACGGGAACGCAGCCATCTCGACCGGATAGCACTTGGCCACGTGGCTCAAGAAGGACACGAGCGCGCCAAAGTGGGCCGACTCTTTGGTCGGCTGCAGCTCAAAGAGCTGGTACTCGCTCTCGTAGTGGCGCAGCTGCATGAGGAACTCGGACTTGTACCCATCCGGGTCGCGCTTGACCATGTTCTGCAGCTGCGGCAGCTTGCCGATCACATCGGGGCGCGACGCGTTCACGGCCGACATGCTGTGGAGATGCAGAGCGGAGAGCCGTCGGCACGGGAGCGAGAGGAGAAGTCTGCCTCCCAAGTGTGCGTCCTTTGATGCTGTCAGTCCACGAGACCAACCATTCCATTTGACCAGCTCCACCCGAATAGAAGCCCCTCTGTGTCCTAATATAGTGCACGGAAGGCACTTCGTTAGGTTCGTCTTGGATTCAATAGCGTACTTCGTGACAGCTTGGCTTCGTCAACACGGCAAATCAATCCCAGCCGAATAAGATGGCCGCGTTCCCGGCGGCCGGCGCGTGCGTGGAGCTGCTGCTCGCGCAGAAGAAGGACGTGGTATACGAAAGCGAGGTGAAGAATCTGCTGCGCGATCTATTGGAGCGCTGCTTTGGCACGCATTTGCTCTCGCAGCTTCTCCCAGAACTCACGTCGGCGTCGGCGTTGCTCTACTATGTGCTCGTGCTCGGCCGCAAGAGACCGCAGCAGACGCTCGGGGAAGAGTACTGCGATGTCATGCGTGTGGTGAACGATCAGCCACCAAGCGCGAAGCTTCCTGTGGCCCAGAACGTCGGATTCGCCCGCCACGTCGCGTGGCTCGTGCTCGCCGTGCTCCCGCAGTACGCTGCGGCACGCTCGCAGACCGGTTGGCTCAACCTCTCGCAGCTCACGTGGTCACCGCGAGAGCGCATGGCGCAGCAGCTCCGCCTACAACAAGCCACAGCAGCAGCATCAGGGCAAGTGACGGATACTGCACCACAGTCCACGAACGAAACGGCGTTGCGGTCGCTGCTCGCGCGCGTCGACCGTTTGGTCGCACAGCTCAAGGCGCTGGCGACGGCACTCCAGGCGAAAGTGCTCCCTGCAGGTTACGAGTTCTCGGTCGCGCCACTCCAGCAGTGGCTCTCGCAGCTCCATCTCGCGGCGTTCTACGTGTCGGCTCGGTTCCTGCAGGTCGCCAAGCGGCTCTCCCGGATCGAGTACATGTTTGTACGCAAGGATCTCCACCCGGCGCTCAACCTCTCGCTGCTGGTACGTCGCCACCTGCAGCATATTGTACGATACGATACTGCGGATTCTAATATGGAACTGATCTGTAGGGCTATCTGATGACGATTCGCCTGGCGTCGGCGGCTCTGAGTGAACTGCGGGGCATCCGGAAGATGCACAAAGCCGAGGCCAAGCTCAAGCTCGGCAGCTCTTCCAGTTCCCATGCAAACGCGGTGGCGGCGCGTGTGCCAACGGCATTGCCGTCGTCGCCAGTCCTGGAGAGTTCCCCGTCGGTAGGACGGCCCAAGAAGTGCGCGCTCTGCTTGGGTGAACGCACGTCCCCAGCGACGACGCCGTGCGGCCATGTCTTTTGCTGGGAGTGCATTGTCGGCTGGTGCCAAAAGAACAAACCCGAGTGTCCGATTTGCCGCCAAGAGGCGCATCCACAGCAGATCAAGTGTGTCTACAATTACAATTAACAGGGGTCTTCTCAGTTCTTTCGACGCTTCTTTTTGTCGGACGACTTGGCGGCTGGTGCGGTGCGCTTGGTGGCCGGCGGTGGCTTCTCGGCCTCTTGCTTCTTGCGTTCGTCCAGCGCCTCGGCGTACACTTGGTCGCGGCTGAGTGCGCTGTTAATGAATCGCTTGGACGCGTCCTTATCGAGCTTGAGCGACGGGCCCTTGGCGAGCTCCTCCGCGTCCTTGATCTTCTTGATGAACCCCTTGACGCGGTCCTGCAATGCCATTGAGGTTGAGGGTCAGTCCTTGATGGCTTTCGTAGCTGTTCAGCACAGCCAAAGAAAACGCACCAGTTCTTGCTTGACGTGGGTCTGGCGAATGTCCTTGGAGGACACACCTTGCGTCTTCAGGTACACGTACAGAAGCGCATTGATCGAGTACGCTGCAGCAACCAAATCACATGTGAGCCGTCGTGGCTGCATTGCTACTGTTCGTTCTGTATGACGCACCTAATGAGACTTGCACTTTGGCCTTGTCAATCGGCGTGAGCTCGTGGATGAACGCCTCCACCGACTTGTCGCCAAACACCTGGAGGTGCTCCTCCACTGTCGCGAGCGTCTGGTCCACGCTCGCGAACGCCTCCACTGCCGCTTCACTCATTCTTTCAAAATGACCTTTCTTGGTTGGCCGACAGAAACAGTAACCAGACAGGGGTACGGTTACATCAATCCAATTAAAATGAGTTACACATAAACGTGTTTTAGCACGTGCAAAAAATCCATTTAGACAACAGTCGGGCTGTTTTCCTTCCGTTTCTTGGCGGCCTGCTCCTCGGTCGTGGCTTCTTTCGACATGATGGCCGAGAACAGCAGTCGCTGCATCTCGACCATCTCGTCCATCTTGGCCGTGAGCTCGTTGAACCGGCGGTCCATGAGCATGAGCATTTTCACCATTGTCGCGTCGTCCAGCCCGCCGGGCGGCATGGTCGGGACGTCGCTGGAAATCGCAGTCGCTGGACGCTTTGCCCGTGCTGGCGCGGGTGCTGGTGCCGGTGCTGCCACTGGCGCGGGCGTAGTCGGTGTTTGCACAGGAGCCGCAGTTGGCACGGGGGTTGTCACTGGTGGTGGGAGCGACAGCGGCGCCGCGGTGGATTCGCCCGCAGCCGTCGTGTCTTCGGTTTCGACCAACCGCGGCGCCTCAGTCGTAAAGCCGGCCGTGGACATGCCCGCCGTTAACGCGTCGGCAACTTTCTTGGCCATGTCAAGCGACGTGCGCCGCATCGGCTCCGTCTTGCCTCCCTTGGGTGTTCCCGTGCTACCCATGAGCTCCATGGGCGATGCTGTCGCGCTGGCCGAGTCGCTGTCGGCGAGCGGCTCCGTCTGCGCGACCTCAAACTGGCGCCGGTGGTCCACCGTGTACTCCTCGCCGTCGCGCAAGTGGGCCTTGACGAAGTGGCCCTTGAACTTCTGCGTGCGCATCTTCTTCTCGCAGCCAGGGAACATACAGACGATGCCGTTCTTGTGCTTATTGCCGGCCATTTCCGCGAGGGGCAACTTGAACTCGGGGGTACTAACTAACCCTCTGCGGCTGGCGAGGTTACACCGGAACTGCCCTGACGGCAAAAGGAAGGGGGGCAATCCAAACGAGCGACTGGTTACTCCGGAATCTCTCTCTATACGAGCCACGAAATGAGGTTTATCTCTCAATTAGAGCAGGCGAGGTTTTATTACATATTCAAACCATCTATTGAGTTTGACAGAGAATGCACACCTTCAACACCACGAGGGACGAGGGGCTTAGAGAGCCGCCTGCGTCTCCGCCTTCGACCGGAACTGGCGACGGATCCCGCGCGAAAAGTTGTCGTTGGAGAAGGTGACAAAGAGCACGCCGACGACCAGGACCAGCACGAACATGGAGCCTCCGCTGAGCTGTGGCCCGCCCACGGCATCCAGCGGGTCCTCCTGCCGGAAGCGCATGCCGTCCCCGGGCTTGTTGGCTTGAAGATTCGGCTTGCCAGCCTTTTCCAGCAAGTCCTCGGCCTCTGGATCCAATGCTCCGTTCGGGGAGGGCGTGGCCTTTGGAAGCATCTTCCACGAGTGGCCCATGATCTCTTCGACTTCGGTCGGGTCCGAGTACGGCACCCAGTGGAGCTGGTGGCACGACATCGAGTCATTGCGGCCTTCGACAAACGTCACGCCCGCAAAGTTGAGGTACTCCTGGAAAGTACGCACTTTGCCGAACCCATACTTGTCCATCTCGAACGTATCCACTTGGCCCTTGAACGGCTGCCCCACAATGAGCTTGAAACGGTTCACGCCCATTTCGCTCTCGAGTGTCTTCTGCTTCTGGTCCACCTTGACGTGTTCGAATCTGTTGCATCATCACCACACCCGAGTCAGTCGCATGGTCATCGAAATCGCAATGGGGGAATCAGCAATACAAGCGAACATACCGAGCAGGGACCTTGGAGTAGTTGTGGTACACGACCGAGCCGAGCGGACTGGGCGAGTACAAGTCGTACCCGTGGGTCCACAAATGCGACGAGCGGAGGAACTCTTCGCCGTCAAACATCCAGAGCGTGTGCGAGTCAATGAGCACACGGCGCTCGGCGTGGCACTTGCTAAACGAGAGGCCAGCACCCCAGAGAGCAGCCATCTGCGGCCACTTGGAGCCGCTGATCATGCTCGCACCAATCGTACGCACGCAGCCGTTGCCGCCACGCATGGTCATGCACAGATGCGGCAGCCAGCCTGCAGGGACGTTGTTGTCGCCGTTGTCCTTGATAAAGTCGTTAAGGTGGTGCAAGTAGGTCGTGAGCACAGCCATCTCGTTGCCCACGCGGGTCCAATCGGCAAGGATGTTCTCGTCCCATTTGTTGGTGAAGATGCTATGACCATCGAGCTGCAGGCAGAACTCTTCATTGTGGACGAGCTTTTGCTGGTAATGGCGCGCAAGCGTCGGCCCGCGCGAGTCGTCGGCGAGTCGCTCGTCGATGCGCACGTGGTCTCGGTACGGACACGCTCCTTTCTCGGGCCATCGCTCAGCCGACATCTTGCAAAACTCCTCGATGCATTTGGGATCTCCTGGGTTCACCTGGTCCACGACGCCGAAGTAAAGTCGCTCCGGGTGGACCGCGCGCGTAAGCCCCGTGAAAATGGTCTTCGCGCAACGGTAGCCGTCGCGAAACACCGAGAGGCCGATGAAAATGTCAAACTCGGCGGGCACACGCGGCGGCGGCGGCCGCAAGTGCGAGAGCTTGGGGTCCAGCGGAATGTGTTGCACGCTCGGATCGAGCGGGATCTTGCGCTCGCCTTCGTGGAGCGTGGACGCCATGCTGTCCTCCGCCTCCACGCACGATGCGCCGAGCGCGACGATCGCCGCCGCGAGGGAAGCCTTCCAGAGACGCATTTGCTGGAGACGGACACGAGGGGGTACGTTCGAAGGGGGGGAGGAGGTTGTCTATCGAGTGATTGGGATCTGGATGTCGATCGGCCCAACTGGAATCCAGTTCCTACTTGTCCAGAGTTGGCGTTTCCGCGTGGCGGCCCTCTGATCACTGATCATGAAGAGAGGGACGTGGGTGCACGAATCAACAAGTCAGCATGGAGGAGGGGAGTTTCACCTTCCCTACTAAGTACGATCTGTATTTACGTGGACTGCCGTAAAAACATATGCCGCACGTAACGACGGTCCCATTGTTCAGGAGGCTAAGTACGCTTTTTCCACATGGGAGACATATAACCTTGAAGCAGCATTCTCGGGAATGAAACCATTGCAACCAGATCATTGCGCCAAATCCCAACGGACCAGTGCACTGTCCGCGTCCATCCTTGGCTAAGGGCGCGAACTGGAAAACGCTGTTGAGCTACATTTATTGCGCATAAGAGACTGCAGGTCTATCATCACCATCGTTGTTGAACTACTCGTAGACCGACTGGTGTGAAGCGTCATGCCAGGACTTCATTTGGTTTTCTCGCCTCTCCAATCGTCATCGAAGAGGCGACAAAGCTAAATGAACAAGGCCATCAACGAAAACATCGACCTCGGCGGCACCGTGGCCAACGACTGCGCGTGCCGTTCGGCTTGCAGTGGCAACGGCGGTCTTTGGCGCGTGAAAAGGACCCTTCAGACTTACGGATGATCGCCAAATGCACAGCCAGGTGCCGCGCACGACCAAACGGCCAGGTCACTGATGCTTTGGTGTCGAGGGCAATCAGTGGCAGGCGTTCCTCGAGTTCCGAGACGGCCGGGTGTGGAAGTAGCACCCTTCTCCAAGGCCAAATCGCTGCTTCGCATTGCACTGTGTTGAAACCCTCATACAGTATATCCGCTGTGTCTCAGTTTGGTTCGGTCGCCCGGTTCGAAAAAAAAAATCGAATGCCCTTCAGTTTCTTTTTTGGGGAAATCCCGTTTCGGTACCGTTTTTTTAAACTAATTCCGAAACGGTACCGTTTTTTTCCTTCAAAAAAACGCCATCAAATCGGGTCAAATGGTGTTGGTAAATCAGTACATTTGCGGCTGGACAGTGGAGAGAGAAACTATCATTTGTTCATGATCTTACCCATTATGTTCCCTGTAGCCTTTCCGTAGCCTGCTCACTTTCGATACCGTGTAGGCTAAATGCACTCTGCATACATACTGTAGCCAAATTGATCAGGCACTTCGTGCATGGAACGTGTATCTTGCGACGCGCAAGTGCGATTTTGGACGAGAAGGTGAGGGTGAGGCTGGTGGACTTGAAGACGTTGGTGGAGGTAACGGCGG
>JAADXL010000405.1:0-28824 GCA_023337755.1 Pythium aristosporum | reverse complement strand
CTCTCTCTCTCTCTCTCTCTTCCTATCTCCGCCTCAGCTGTCACTCTTCTTGTACTCTTCTTGTTGCTCTAGTTCCTGCAGCCACGTCCGCGTCTCCATGAGTGCCTGGCCCAACAGATTCTGTCCATAACACTGGTTGCGAATATCCTCCGGGACGTCACCGGCCTCCCAAAACGCTGGGGTCTCGCGAAACATTTCTTGCACCTTGCCCACGCTGAGCCCAATGCCCCAGATTGCATCCCGATGGGAGGCCTCGTACAGTATCTTCTCGCCGGTCGCCAGCAGCTTCTGCTTGAGCTCGTCGTCCGACGTGAACTTGAGCTTGAGCGCAGCGACCATGGCGCCCAGGCGGCTCGCCGCCCACAGGTCGTCATCGTAATTGCGAACTTGGCGACCGAGCTTCTTGGCCTCGGACGGCATCTTGGCCTTGAGAATGGCCAGCGCGAGTCGCTCGTTCTCGGGATCGAAAAGCTCTTGCTTTTGCTTCATGAAACACTGCTCGCTCGACTTGAAGGTCGTGCCCTGTGCGTCCTGAAAGCGGCACGGATAGAAATTGCTCAAAAAGCCAAAGCGCTTTTCGCGGACGCCGTAAAAGTACACGGCCGCGTGGGTCTCAAAGCACACGGACGCCATTTACCGATGTGACTGGGAGCAGGTGTGTGGAGAGGGGGCTTGGGCGTGGTAGTGTATATTCCGAAATGCCGTTGCACCTCAAGGTGAGACTTTGGGGTAGAAGCGACCATCACTCACCGTACCAAAAGTGTACCCATTTTAAGAGTGCCATTAATTGGGAAGAATATCCGAAGGCAACACTACTCTGTCCATTCACATACACATTCGTCTCCAGTGGCATTGGCTGCAGACCCCCTCACGGGATCTCTTGAGGCGGTGGCGCGTCGGGCAGCTCGGTCTGCGTCTTGTCGCCTTTCGCGAGCGCGCTCTTCTCGGCCACGCCAAACGGGGTCGAGCGCCACTCGCGTTCAAACTCTTGCGCGTCGCCCGACGTCACTTTCGTGTCGTGCGTGCCTTCATCGTTCGCCGACGTCTTGAGCCACGTGGCCTCGAGCGCGCGGTCGCCAATCTGGCGACGGTGCACGGCCTTCATGACCCCCGCCGAGTCTTCGTAGCGACGGCGCGTGCTCTCGATGGTTTCGCCCTTGTCGTCCAGCGTCGCGCACGTGCTGTACGCGTACGTCAAGTACGCATAGCCGTCCTTGGTCGTGGCTTTCGGGGGAGCAAGGGTCGTGGGCATTTGCGTGTCAAACACACGCGCACCCAGAGGTAGGTCCGCAAAAAAGTCGCCGTGGAGTAGCTTCTCACGCGCAGTCTTATCCACCTCCATCGGCTCACCCTGCGGCTTGGTCTCACCCGTGGTGGACGGCGATGCCGGCTTTTCCGTCTCCATCGGTTGATGCTTCTGGGCCTGCGGCTGCTGCTGGGTTTGAGCCTGTTGGCGGCGACTCGGACCGCCGCGTCTTCCTCCGCGGCGGCACGGCTG
This sequence comes from Pythium aristosporum, assembly GCA_023337755.1. Lineage (NCBI taxonomy): Eukaryota > Oomycota > Peronosporomycetes > Pythiales > Pythiaceae > Pythium > Pythium aristosporum. The sequence goes on along the minus strand of JAADXL010000405.1, from coordinate 27,326 downwards.
CACCGTCTCCGGCAGCACAAGAAACATGGTCGTTGACCCCGTGGGTTGGCCGAAAATGTCGACGTCTCGCCCACTGAAGAACGCTTCTTCATCGACGAAGTCGGCGAGCCAGCTCGACGGCGACACGATCTCCCAGTCGGAACGGAACATGGGGTGGAGGGTTGGTGTCTGTTGAGAAAGAGTGCTGCTCGGAGCAAAAATGAAAGTGAGCGGCAGCCAGATTGGAGCGGCAGCCAGATTGCAGGCTCGAGCCAACCGCCTCGTGAAGAAGCAGTCTCGTCCCACGATCACTTACGACGGTTGGGTGGGACGAGTCGACACTCTCTTGTTGAAGTGTGGACCTTGACACACAGAAATGAGGTTTTGCCGGAAGATAAAACAAGTTTTCGACACGTAAACAAAACCTGCTTTCATCCTAAACGTTCTTTCACGTCTGTGCGTTGCCCGCAAACTTGCGCGGCTTGGGGCGCCACTCGGCGCTCCCGCCGCGGCGTGGCGTTGGCCGGTAGAGTTTCACGCACGGGCCGTCAAGCTCCCGTTCTTCTTCTGGCAGATAGAGAATCAGCGTATTGCTGGTCGCGAGCTTGGCCCAGATCTTGTGGTCGTTGGCGACAATGTGCAGCAAATGGAGTTGGCGCGTAGTGTCCCACTCGAGCACGCGAGCCCGCACCCACTCGTCCTGGTCCTTTAGTAGAAAGTCCACGATAGCACCCACGAGATCGTCTGCCTGTGGAAACGTAGGCAGCCCGACGCGATCGTGGTCTTGCGGCGGGAACACCAATGGCCGTCTCGTCTTGGAGCCCACGACCACAATGCCGGGGCTTGTCCATGCATGCGGATTGATCTTAACGCTGTCGTACGCCGACGCTTTCGTGTCGCTCTTGCTGCGGATCTTGGGGACCCCACCCCACCGTAACGCGGACGCGAGTCCGGCCAGCTTGGCCAGTTCGTGGTACCCGCTCGTGGTCTCGAGAATGAACGCATGGCGCATGGTGTTGAGATGGTCGTGCTGCGCGAGGTACCGCTCCGTGTCGTCGTCAACGGAGTTGTCGCTCATGATTTCTTCGACGAGATCTTCATCACTGATCCACCGCTTGGCCCCGGGGATCCGCGTCATGGGCAAGTGCTTGTCGCAGTAGACGCCCAGCGGCTTGGCGTCCGTGCCCACCATGAAGCCGGCATTGGCCGCACAAAGCGGGTGCATGCCCACGTTGCAATTCTCCTGTTCGCAGATCACGGACGCGCCGCCGCGCTTGCGGCAAATGCCGCAGAGATACCGAAAGCGACTGTTTTCAATCTCGTCCAGGCCGTCGACCGGCTCCAGGGCCGGCACGTCGCGCATCGTGAGCTCAGGGATCGCGAGCGCACAGAGCACGTGGACCCACTTGAGCTCGTCTATTGAGACGCTGCTGCCGTCCTTGTTCGTGGCCGTGGGGGCCAGCGGCTTGAGAGCCCCGCCCGTTTGCATGCACACGGCACACGTGAGCTGGCGGCCGAGTAGACAGGTCGGACAGAGCCACGGGCCCTGTGGGTCGGGACGCAGCACGACGCCAAAGCACTCTTCGTGGATCTTCGTGTCGCACGCGTCGTTGCCGCACGCGATGACGCGGCCCGTGGACCAGAGGCCCTCGCAGATGGAGCAGTTCTCGCGGGGCAGGTAGTGCGGGATGTGGCAGTTGTCGACGTATGTGCGGAGCTGCTGGAGCAGCTCGGGCTCGGCGCTGTCGAGATCAAAGGTGCAGTCCATTTGGATGCGGTGTGATGCCTCGGGCTGTGGCGTGGGGTCGGCGCCGATCGCGTCCGCATACGCGTCCCACGCCGAGATCGGCTCGGGCGGATACTCTTGGCACGTGAGCTTGGCGCGCTTGTTGCGCTCGACCAAGAGCAGCACGCCCGGCAAATCCGGTGGCGACAGATTCGCGATATCGTAGGCGAGTCGCCGCCGCTCGTCCCATCTCATGACGCGCGGCGCCGGCGCCTCCAGCTCGACGGTATCGCGCGCAGTCGCCTTGCTGCGCTTGGCCATTGTCTCGTTCTGCACGTGGTGAGGTGGAGAGGCAAGATTACCGGTACGATACCGGTGACAATACCGGTATGTGGTACTAAATCTGAAGCTGCTGGCTTAAATTGGCTTAGTCTAGATTGCTGATGGATATATCAACAAAAAGCTAGGGGTAGGCGTCAAGTCAGCCAAATCGTCTCCCTCTTCCGGGCCGGCAGTTCATCCGGGCTTCGTTGGAAGGCTTGTGCTAGCCAGAAAACCACACTCGCAGATCCCAAGAAAACCAACCCATCCAACGACTCGGCGCGCCCCAACACCAAGGTCTTATTCTGTTGGCATCGTGTCATCGTCTCACAGTGCAAGAGCGATCTCCCAAAAAGTTGGTCGCCATTCAAACATCCCGATAGACGTCGACGGCGCCAACCAAGCGACTCGACAACCAACCTCCCAAACCGAAAAACCAACGTTTTGACCCAGGTTTTTGACCTATCGGCGCGATCGGACGACGTCCAGTGCCGCCACGCAAGTCAGGCAGCCAGCGACACGAAGACTTCCCTCCTTTTTCCCCTTTTGGTTGGCGCTACTTTTCATTCACGCAAGTTCTCTCCCACCCACCGTCCCAGTGGACACGCCAAGATCCAACGTTGGGTAAGACCGAGACCCCCTCAACGAGCGTTTGACTCCCAACTTCCAACTTCCCACACAACCCACAATCCAACTTCCAACACTCTCGCCATTCATCAAGCTCAATAATGAGTTCGCCGGAAAGTGCGCCGACCTCGACGAATGACGAGTTCCCGACGTCCGTGGATCTGGACGAGTTCGTAGACCGCTCGGCATTCCAAGACAAGGTCTGTCTCGAGGACTTTACGCTCATCCGCGTGATCGGCAAGGGCTCGTTCGGCAAGGTCACGCTCGTGCGCAAGAAGACCAACAGCATGATCTTTGCCATGAAAATCCTGAGCAAGTCGCACCTGATCAAGCGCAAGCAGGTCGAGCACACCAAAACCGAGCGGCGCGTGCTCAGCGTCGTGAGCCATCCGTTCATTGTGGGGCTCCACTATGCTTTTCAGACCGAGTCCAAGCTCTACTTTGTGCTCGACTATTGCCCCGGCGGCGAGCTCTTTTTCCACTTGTCGCGCATGGGGAAATTCGATGAGAAGATGGTGCGCTTCTACGGCGCCGAGCTCGTGGTCGCGCTCGAGCACTTGCACTCGCTCGGCGTCGTGTACCGCGACCTGAAGCCCGAGAATATTCTGCTGGACGAGATGGGCCACATCAAGCTGGCCGATTTCGGACTCGCGAAGGACCACGTGACCGAGGTCGACAGCGGTGCGACGTCGCTGTGCGGCACGCCCGAATACCTCGCGCCCGAGGTGCTTGCGCGCAAGGGCCACGGCACTGCTGTGGATTGGTGGGGGCTCGGGATGGTGCTGTACGAGATGCTCACGGGCTTGCCGCCGTGGTACACCCGCAACCGCCAGGAGCTGTTCGCACGGATCCGAGAAGCGCCGCTCGAGATCCCCAAGTACCTGAGCCCCGACGCCGCGTCGCTGATCGCACTGCTGCTGCACCGTGACCCGGAGAAGCGATTAGGCAGTCGCGGTGCCGCCGAAGTCAAGTCACACCGTTACTTCAAAAGCGTCGACTGGGACGGACTGCTGTGGGCTGACCCGCCGTTCAAGCCGTCGGACCCACAGGCGAAAGAGGCCGGCGATACCTCCAACTTTGACAAGGAGTTCACCGAGTTGCCCGTGAGCGGCACGCCCATGAGCAAGATGACCCCCGGGTCGGAAGTGCCCCGAAATATGTTTGCGGGCTTTACGTTTGAGGCGCCGACCATGTCGTTCGGCTCGGACACGTCGCAGTCCAAGGTCGACGTCGCGTCGACGCCGTTTATTTAGCCCGTCTTTTCCATTTCCATTCAGCGTTTTCGCGCGCTCGCTAATCCCATGGCATGAAGATTTCATGATTAAACCAAAGTCGCATCTAGTCATCCATCACGCACGTGGCATGATTTCTTTCTTTCCGCCATGTCGCTTTTTTCGCATCGCAAACAAGAAAAGCGTCATCCACGGTGACACAAATATGCGACGCGCAAACTGTGACACTAGAAGGCGCAATTTGTGTCCTACGGGCCACAAATTGTGTGCTTTTGTTGGATTTGTGACCACACGCTGCACCCATCTAAGGCAGAAAAGCGAGCACCAGCCATTTCGCGGCGATTGAAGATTCTCTCACGATGGCGGCCGTGGCACCAGCGTTCGACGCATGCGGCGTGCGCATCGCCCAGGATGATGTGAAGGGAAAGGTCGTGTACAGCGAGCGCGCCATCGCGGCTGGCGAAGTGATCTTCAGCGAACAGGCGTTTGTGTTTGCCCCGTGGTCGACCAACGTCTGCGACGGATGCGAGGCCGACAAGACGGAGGAAGCGTGCGCGTGCGGCAGTGGCAGCGCTCCAACGAAGAGACTCTACAGTGAGCTTCTCACCAAGGACGTGGCCAAGCGCCACGCTCTCGTGCAGCTCATGGTCGAGCTGGAAAGCGTTGGTGAAGTCGACCGGGCGCGTTGCGTGCTCAAGTGTCTCGCCATGTACGAAGAGGACAGCAAGGCACTCGACCCGATCCTCAGCTTGACGTGCGCCAACTATGGCCAGTGTCTGGAAGACGCAACGGAGATTCTCGAGCACGCGCCCGAGATCTTGCCCAAAGGATTCTCTGTGGACCAGTTGGCGACTCTCATTGGCGTGCTCAACACCAACTCGCACGAGCTCGAGAATCTCGGCGGCTCAGGATTGTTTCTCTCGGCATGCCGCATGGAACACAACTGCTCGCCCAACTGCAGCTTTACGACTTACGACTCGACACTGTGGATGACGGCGATCCGTCCGATCGCCAATGGCGAGCCGCTGTCGATCGACTATGGCAACTTCTTCTACCGCCCGACCGAGGAGCGACTGACGTCACTGCTCGAGTCGTACGGATTCCTCTGTTCCTGCGACGCATGCCTTAAGCAGCCGGACACGTGCCGCGCTTTCAAGTGCCCGGCTTCTCCGTGCCAAGGCAAGAACGACAGTGCAGTGCACCCGCACCCGCGCACGCCGACGGTGCCGCTCGAGGACCCCGAAGAGCTCGCATTTGACTGGAAGTGCAGCGGCTGCGGGTACGTGCCCAGTGAGACCGAGAAGGATGCGTTTGAAGCGGCCGAGCAAAACCTGCTCGAGAATGGCTTCCCCGAGACGCTCGAGGAAGTCGACGCACTCATCAAGACCACGCCACTCCACGAACGCCACTACCTCTTGTTCTGGGCGCTTGATGCGATCGGCTGCGAGGCCGCGGCGCTCGTCTCGTTTCTCACGGACGACGCGCAGCGTGTCAACCTCGCAGACGTATGGAAGCGCATCATCGCCTCCATGAACGTCGTGATCCCGCACGCGCACCACGAAAAGACCATCTACTATGACAATCTCGCGCAGGTCCAAGTCGTCCTGGGAGATTTGGAGGCCGCCAAGGCCGCGTACCGCGAGGCGTACGAGATCGCGTGTGTCGTCAGTGGTCGCGAGTGTGCGCCCACGCAAAAGCTATTCGAGCTCGCGCAAAAGCCGCCAGCCAACGCCGAGGAGCTCCGCGAGGTCTACGCCAACGTGAAGCGGCGTGAGGCCCGCGATGACGACGGAGAAGACGAGGAGGAATGGGAGGATGAGGAGGACGAGGACGAAGACGAGGAGGAGGATTAGCCGACTCCTCGTGTTCGGTACTGGACGGGAAACCCATACAGTACCGGTACCGCATGAGGACCTCCAGTCACAACATCAATGGGAGTGGCACGCGCATGGAGCTGAGTGTACAGCAGTTGATGAGCAACTCTCTGTACACTTGAAGTTTTGAAACACGCCTGGCGAGTGATGAGCGGACATACATACTGTACACTCAAATTAATGCTCATGCTTTATGGGAGAAGTAATACCAATAGTGATTCTGTGATCTTCCCAACATTTTCCCGTTGGTATATCCCAGAATGGCCCAACAGCCATTGTTGGAACACCAACATTGGGATGCGCGCGGCGAGCATTTTTCGGGCAATTGCGCCGACTGGTCCGGAACAATGATTGGCTGCGTTTCTGTGAAGTAACTGTATGAAGTGCTAAGAAACAGACCTTGAAGTTGCTGTGCGGCACTTCCACGCAACTTTGTCAGTCCTTCTGAGCGCGGCCAACAGTGGGCAGAAACGAACTCGTCGGCTTCCTCACTCGCCACTTCGTCGGCCCAAGACCCTTTTTGTTGGAAGTGTGGGCCGACTTTGTCTCTTCAACTTTGTTGGAAATCCGTGACCGATAAAGGACTAAAAAAGCCAAAGCCACACCCACAACCCTCCATCTCCCGCAAAGCTCGTGGAGATGAGCAGCTACGAGAGGAATCTCCGCCGCCTTCTCCTCGCCGCCATTCGAGAACACGCCGTCGACGAGCAGCTCCATCCAGCCACTCGCGAATCGGCAGTGATCCCGAGAGAAGGCGGTCCCGACAGCAGCACCGGATCCGATCGCGAGATGTTCAAGCGCCTGCAGCTACGGCGCGCGTTGAAGAGGAACGGCGATGGGGAGGGTGAGACGCCGCGGCGGCCCATGTTTGCGACCGTGTGTATCAACAATGTGAACCGCAGCATGGAGGCCCACTGCGTGCTGCAGGACGCCGGACTGCGCGTATGCTCGTTTGGCGCCGGCGTGCAAGTGTGCTTTCCTGGCCGTAAGATCGACACGCCGCGGCTCTTTGGCTTTGGGACCGAGTACAAGGCCATGTACAATACACTCCGTGCTGAAGACGAGGAGCTCTACCGCATCATTGGCGTGCTCAAGATGCTCGAGCGCAATATGCAGGTCAAGCCCAAGCCACAGCAGTTCCAGTTGCTCTTGAACAAGCAGCTTCTGGATCTCGATGTCGTCGTCTGCCTCGACTACTCCATGTTCATCCAGGTCCTCAATGGTACGTTGTTTTACTTGGCGCTCTAGAGACCCATCTCCAGAGCCATGTCCTGATTTGGATCTGTGCATTAGATTTGCGCATGCGCATCCGCTTCAGTTTCCACAAGAAGCGACTCCACGTGATTTGCTTGGACGTGGAGGACACACCCCAAGACGCTCTCAATGGCGGCGCTTTGACACTGGAGCTCTGCCAAGAGATTGACGCTCTACCAGAACTGAACGATGCCAGCGTGAAAAAGACCGTCGTGGCTTTCGAGAAGCGGCATCAGCTCGAGCTGTTTTACGTTGGATTATCCGTGTAAATCGAGGGGGCGTCTCCGGTATGAGTGGCATATAGTAGTAGGAGACTGTTGCTTTCCAGTCGGTTATATTGATGGACTAGCAGTCTGGAGATCGTGAATACGATCGCACTGGAAGAGTCTGGTCATTCACCTAGCTCGGGGTGTTCCTGCACTTCGAACGATACCGCACAGAGCGCAAAGAACTTGGCCTGCTGCTCGCGGAACAACTTGAGTTCGTGGTAGATGAACGTGCTGCGCGCACTCTCGTAGTAGAGAAACTTCTTCACGATCGCCTCGGTCGACGCCGCGAGCACGGACCGAGCCGCTTGGAGCTTTGGGTAAATAGTGAATCGTCAAGCTTCATTCTGCTCTATCATGATATGCTCAATGTACCTTGACGTCGCGACGCACGACATCCTCAGGGCGGCCCTTCTCTTTGGCTAGGCGCAGCTGAGCAGTCCGCGTGGTGTGTGTGTGCGTGTCAGGGACAATCCAATGGAAGTGAGATGATTTGCTCCAGCTCTTCATACCTTTCGCACGGCCGAGTCAAAGTCGAGTTTGAAGTTCTCGCGGTCCTCCATCTCTTTCTGCTCCACCAAGCATAATAACGTGAGACTCCGCAGACAGGATCTCGTGTCCCGTGTGGGCCTACCTTCAACGTCATTAGCGCCTCAAGCTTCTTCTCCAATGCGACACCCACCGTACTCAGGGTCGTGCCCTACGCCACATTGCCACCAGCGTCAGTCAATCCAACCTCGCGCCACCTAAACTAGCAGTCACGTACGGCGAGTTCTCTGCCAGTCGACTCGACGCGCCCCATCAACTTGCAAAAGTCCGGATCAAACACCATAAACTCCTGGTTCGAGGCGACGGCCGTGCCGCTGGACCCTGGACGGCTCTGAGGCGTCGAGATCCTGGACGCTGTGTCGCCAATCATCCCTGCGCCGTGCCCCAGCGCCACGAGATTGGTCGCAAAGTTCTTGATCTGCGTCACCAGCGTGAGGACTTCGTCGTACAGCTCCATTTGGCGCTCGCGAAGCGACTGGTACTCAGAGTCATCCGAAGCTTCAGCCTGCTTGAGCTTGACGAGAAGCTGCTGGATGATGCGTCGCTTCGAAGAGCGGATCGTGTCGCGAAGCTTGCTAATGCCATGCGGTGCTGCCGGTTTGAACTGGTACTGGTCCTTCTCAGGATCCGCTGCACACGCCTTCGCGTTACTCCAGCTCACAGCCGTGCGTGCTCCGGTTGAAGACGGCACCGGAGGCGGCAAGCCACCATTGTTGTTGGCGTGGTGGTCTTCGCCCATTTGCCTCGTTCCGTTGTCGAAGAGGAAACGAGTTTCTCTATGCCTCCCCAAGAGAGAAACTCTCCTCCAGTGAAGCAGCCATGCTATTCCTGTGCTTCGATCTTCGCCGCCATGCGCACCGAAAAATAGCCGAGTCTGCCACACGTCACATGAAGGTGTCACTTCAAGTCACTTGGTCAGACGTACTATATTACGTTATATATGTGCAATGCAACGATAAGTGAGTTGCCCTATCCCTTTTTGTATCCTACCCATTCAGCATCCAACAGTCTGTGGCATCAATCCACAAACTCTGGAGCCATCTCCGGAACATGGCTCCAGAGTTTGTGGTCCAGAGATATTCTCCGGATCGAAGCGATAATGCTGCTACAGTATCCTCTCCCAGAATGACGGGCCGACCGATGATCGGAGCGAGTGAGCTACCCGCACGCCCTCATATTGTAACTGTCGAGGACAACAATTCACGATGTCCGCCATGGAGACGCCCAGTGCTCGTACCCGAGGACATGCAGTCGAGGGGCTGTCCCTCTTGCCGCATCACCGTCTCCTTGCTGGCTCCGACGGTGCCCACGACGAGGGCAGCGATGCGCGCAAGCGGCCACGCGTGCGGTACGCGCCGCCGCTGGAGGCACCCCTGCTCTCACAGATTGCGACCATGAGTGGGTTCCTCAAGAAGCAGGCCGACAACGAGCCGGGTCGATGGACGCAGTACTACTTTGTGCTCAAGCCGGCGACATGCTTGTACTACTACAACACGGAGCTTGACGCCGTGCCGCGCGGTATCATTGATGTGGAGTTCCTCACGGACGTGCGGTTCAATACCGACTGTGTGCAGCGCAGTGTGGGCGCCAGTGCCAACGGGTTCCGCATCACGGGCCAGTTGCCATCCCAATTGCGCGGCGATAACGCCGCCGCGCCAGGCCACGCGCCCCAGCTACGACCAGTGTATCTGGATGCCGAGTCTCGTGAACTCGCCGACGCGTGGATGCACGCGATTCGCTACCACCGCTTTGATATCGGCCGCTTCAAGGAGTATGAGGATTTGTTCGCGACCATGGGCGTCATGGACCAGCGGCTGACGACGCTAACCAAGCAGATGAGCAACCTCACGTCGGCATCGCAGCGTATCCTCAAGAAAGGGAACGACTACCTCCACAAGCTTCGTGGTGAAGAGATACTGTTACAGGACGACGACGAGGCCAAGTCGCACTGCGAGAGTCCACGTGGTGAGCACTCGGCTGAGACCATGCTACTATCGGTGAGTGCGCTGTTGGACGATATCTTCGCCGAGGCTGAGCGGCACCGCCGTTGTGCGGAGCTGCTGCGCGAGCGGGAAGCGGACCATTTCCAGCGAGAAGCGCAGCTGGACGTATGCCACGCAGACTTGATTGTTCAGACGGCACGGTGTCAAACCCTCGAACGCGACATCGAGAGGCTGATGGACGAGCAGCGAGTGCGAGCCCAACACTATGAAGGGATGCTCGCTGATGTACTTGCACGGGAGCACAAGGTGGGCACACGGGAGAAAGAGTTGGAAGCGCTCGCCAAGCAGCGCGATCGAGAGTTCGACCAGAAGATGCAGGAAACTGAGCGACGCGCCGCGGAGCTGGCGAAAGACCTCAAGAAAGAGACAACGCGTTGCTATGGGGAGCTGGAGAAGCAACGCAAGGCACTCGACAAGCAGCAAAAAATTCTGGACCAAAAGCAAAAGGTGCTCGACAAAAAGCTGAAGGACTCTCCGGCGCTGAAACTGGGTCTCTTGGAGGCGGTTCACAAGTCGCTTGTCATCGCGTCATCCAGTGAGCACGGTCGTCGGGATGCATCAAGCGTCAGTGATCAAGACGACCGTGGGGAGCCCGCTACCACTATGGAATGCTTAGAGATTCAAGCTTCCGTGGGATCCAACCATGAAGAGGCTGCGATTGAAGGTCAAGCTTCCTCCGTTGAGAGAGCCGACACAACCCAGATAGTGCCCGACTGCAGCCCAGATGACGCGCTCACGCCGCCCGAGAGTCTGGAGCAGAAGTGTGAAGTAGAACCGGGCGTTTGCGGAGTTGAGACTGGGGCACTGACTGGAGAACCGCATCACTGCGTGGAAGCGCCACTCATTTCTGGCGACTCGTCAGCGAATCTCTTGCCCCTCATCGGTGTTAGAGTGACACAACACACAACATGCGACCTTGACCAGACGCCAGCTTCTGCTGCGTGCACATCCGATCTTCTCGCCGCACGTCCGGTGGAGGTTGGTACCGATATGCTCAGCAGACTGCCGCCCGAGTGGACATGCAAGGAGAGCAAGTCGTATCAAGGTCGCTTGTATTATTTCAATTTGGTCACGGGGGAGACCCGCTGGGACTTCCCGCTGGACGTTGCACTGGAAGATCCAGTAAGCAAGAGTTGTGATGGTTCCGAACCTCCGGATGCCGAGGAACTGGATAGTGACTGTATGGACTATCTTTCCAGTAGGGAGAACTCTGTCACGAGCCACAGCGACGTGTCGCCAGCCGCCTCCGCCGAGAGCAAGAAGGAGCAGTTTGTGAGCAAGCTGCTGGCGAAAGTGTATCCTCCCAAGGGCGCTCAACAAGCTACGAGCAGTGCACCTCGATCGCTGTTGAACCGTTCGCCCGTCAGCGAAAACCACCGGTTCGAATTCTGATCAGCATGGAGTGGTGGCGGCAATCGCGTTATCCTGAGAAAGAGAGAGAGATGGGGAGACCCCAGTGTCGGTCTTGATGATCTGATGGATGACGTCTAGAAATTTCAGAAGTCAAGAACTGCGCTGGGGTCCTTCTGGAGAAATCCAGAACTCCCGATCCTGGAGCCGTCCGGTCGAAATCTGCATAGTCGCAGGAGAGAACCGCCTTGCGTGTTTGCGTGCTGCAGTGCATCGCTAATAAATACTGTACGTGGGTCTGTGATCTCAATGATATGCCGCCGAGCAATGGAGCCATGAGGATGAGATCGCCACTTCAAGTGGCAAATGGTGGATGGCGCATGGTTTCCTTGACGTTCAAAATCCGGTTTCGGTGCCCATCTCATCCATCAGCGCCTTTTATGCCGTCAGAGAGTTTCGGACTATCCTCGCGAGCCCTACCCCTTTCTCATGTTTATTGACGTTTTCCAATGGATGCTCATGTTAATTCTCCGAAAAGGTGCGGGCGGCCCCACCCTGGATTATCCATCTGCAGAGGCGCTGCCTGGAATGCTGCACCATAGCATATTATTGATAATCCAACGCGACGGACGAGCCCGTCCGGAGAGCCGCCTCGACTGATCGGCATCACCAACACCGCCAACAACATCGCTACCAACATTTCTATTCCGCCTCGCGCATGCGTGTTGCAAAGAGACCCTGGATTAGTTAGATGCCCCCGTACGGCGAGTATGCGGCGCACCACCACGACAGTGGCGCGCGGCGGCGGCCACGCGAGGAGCCTGCGCACCAACAGTACCCATCCCAGCGTCCTGTACCAACGCGCCAACACCAACAACACCAACAATACCCGTCCCAACGCCCGCCAGTGCCACCACCCCAACAAAACCAACTAAACCAACGAAAGCGCCGCGACACGGTCGACAGCAGCAACTCCCATGCGCAGCAGTCCAAGCGGCCGCGCGTGCGCTTCACGGCGCCGCTGGCGGCGCCGCTGCTGTCCCAGGTCGCGACCATGAGCGGCTTCCTCCGCAAGCAGGCCGACAACGAGCCGGGCAAGTGGACCAAGTACTACTTTGTGCTCAAGCCCACGACGTACCTGTACTACTACACGTCGGACCGCGACGCCGAGCCGCGCGGCATCATCGACGTCGAGTTCCTCAAGGACGTGCGCCTCAACGCCGACTGCGTGCAGCGCAGCGTCGGCGGCAGCGCGCACGCCTTCCGCATGACGGGCCAGCTCCCGGCGCCGCTCTGCCCCAAGGGCCAGGATCCCAACAAGACGCAGTTCCGCCCCGTGTACTTGGACGCCGAGTCGCGCGACCAGGCCGACGCGTGGATGGACGCGATCCGGCACCACCGGTTCGATCTCGAGCGCCACCGCGACTACGACGAACTCTTGGACTCGATGGACGAAGTGGAAGAGCAGCTCACGGTCATGACCCAGCAGACCAAGGACCTCGCGATCGTGGCGCGCCAAGTGCTGCGCCGGGGCAAGGAGCTCGTGTGCAACTTGCGTGGCGTCGAGATGGACGACGACGGTGGCCGGCCGCGGGGCATGTCCCACGCCGACGACGACGTGGGCGCGACCGTGGCGTCCATTGGACTGCTCTTGGACGAGCTGTTTGCCGAGGCCGACCGCCAGCGGCGCCTGGCCGAGATGCTGCGCCAGCGCGAGGGCGAGAGCGCCCAGAATAACACGCAGCTCAAGGAGTGCCAGGCCGAGCTCACGATCCAGCGGACGCGGTGCGAGCGGTTCGAGGCCGAGGTCGAGGCGCTGCGCGACGACATGCGCGTGCAGCAGCAGGGCTACGACACGCGGTACGGCGAGCTCGTGGCCCGCGAGCGACAGCTCTTGGCGCGCGAGAAGGAGCTGCTCATGCAAATCAAAGAGCGCGAAAAGCTCTGCGACCAGCGCATGCAGGAAGTGGACCTCAAGTCGTCCAAGTGGAGCAAGGAGCTCGAGAAGGAAGCGACGCGCCGCAACGCTGAGCTCGAGAAGAAGCGCAAGGCGCTCGAGAAGCAGCAAAAGGCACTCGACCAAAAGCAAAAGGTGCTCGAGAAGCGGCTCCAGGAGACGCCCGCGCAGTCCAAGCTGCGGTTCGCGGTCGGGGCCATTGGGAAGTCCCGCGCCGCGAAAGAAGAAGAAGACGACGACGATGAGCCAGACCACGACGACGACGACGACGAGGAACTCGAGGCCGTGCCGACAAAAGCTGCTCGATCGAAGAGCCGCTTTAAACGGCCCGCGTTCCTGCGTCGCAAGCGTACTGGTGCTGCTGCTGGGGCGATGGCCCACGAGCCCGAGGACGAAGAGCCCGAGCACGAGGAGCCCGTGATGGATCACGAGACGGAGATGGAATCCGACGACTCGTTTGATGTCCCGCCGCTCTCGACCCGCGGACGTCACCGCGCCATGACGGTCACGACGCAGTCTAGCTTGGGGGACCGCTCGTCCGACGCCAGCACGACGCGGCTCAGCGGCGTGAGCTACTCGTCGTCCATCAACACGCCGTACGGGTCGCGGTCTGGACGCGCCCAGACGACCACTGCGTTGCCGCCGACCTTGGAACGCACGAGGTCCGCCTCAAGGCGGTCAGCGTCCGTGCCGGCCGGGAGCGGCTTGTCGGCCGTGTTCAATGGCGTGACAGTGCGGCTGCCGCCCGAGTGGGCCCACAAGGAAAGCAAGAAGTATCTCGGCAGTTTTTACTACTACAACCGGCTCACGGGCGAGACGCGGTGGGAGTTTCCCTACGACGCAGCGTTCGAGAGCGACGCGTCGAGCGAACTGCCCCGTGGCGGCTATGGCGGCTATGGCGGACCGAGAGCGAGCAGCCGCGCCTCGAGCGTCGACGACGGCAACGACTTTGTCACGACCCACGACGCTGCCGAGCACGAAGACATTTCGGCGTTTCTTAGCCGCACGCGCGCCAACACGCGTCGTCGCCCGCCCAAGCAAGAGACGTCTGGCTCCTGGTCGACGCGCGACAAGTTCCCGCCCGCCAGCGAAAAGGCGGATCCGCTCATGCTCAGCTGGGAGTCCAAGTACTACTCGGACGCGGCCATGGCCATCCGCATGGGCATTGAGCCCGAGGAACCCGAGGAACCCGAGGAACCCGAGGACGTCGGCATGGGCACGATCAAGGAGGACGAGTCGTTCCACGCGGGCAAAGGCCGAGGCTGGGGACGGAAGTTCCCGAAACTCCGGGGCAAGACCCACCACGAGGGTGGGCTAACCGGCACGGCCAAGTCGATCGCTGGCGAGCCCGTGGACGGACCGCCGTCCAAGAAAGGCTGGAAGCTCATGCCCAAGGTCCCCTTCCGCAAGGGCAGCCACGCCAAGGCACCACCGCCCGACGTGCCCCGCGACACGGACCCCATTGTCCACGACAATGGCCGGTGCGAATTCTAAAGTATCACCTAACTTATTTCAGTAACTTAGTCATGGAAATGTGACCGTATTTTTTGTACCGTTTGATTCGGTTCCAATCAAACGTTCGATTGAACTTGACCAACAACAAGAGCCATCCATCAATCAGCGCGTGGGACCTCAAATAAGAATGGAAGTGCTGAAGCGACGAGCCGGCGCCGTGCGCGCGCCGCCCATGACGCGCATGGCGTTGGATCCGTCGCTCTCGCTTTCGTTCCAACTGCCAACGACGATGCGGCTGCCAACTCCGTCCAACAAACCAATTCCGACTCTAGACAGGACGCCTCCTGTGAAGAAGATGGAGACCAGGGAAGAAGAGGACGACTCGTGGGAGACCAAGGACTGGAGCGAGCCAGCAGCTACGGCTGCTGCTGTGGAGGAGGCGCGTGCAGTGCGTCGTGTAGTCGACACGAACATGGCGCTGTGCACGACCGACGAGTTGGCCGACGACGCCGACGCGTGGGAAGAAGCCGACGCGCCCGTGCTGCCCGACGACTTTCCGCTGCTCATCGTCAACCTCTCGCGACTGCGCGACCTCCATTTCCGCAGCGACAGTGGCACGGCGGCCATCCCCATGGACACGGACGACGCGCTGCGTGCGTTCTACGGCACGGTGAAAACCACGCTCCACGCGCATTTCACGCAAATGACCGAGGTTCTGTTCGACCAACAAGTGTGTTTCCACACGCACTATGGCGCGCAGCGGCGCGTGCTCGAGAACCTGCACCGCGTGTACCCGAGCGATGTCTTTGCGCTGGTGGACTACCCCGTGGAGCTCAATGGGCTGGATCTCCACGAGTATCTCGACGTGCTGTCGTCGCCGACGCGGTGGGCCAGCGTGAACTACCTCAAGGACTGTTTGCGCAAGTGCTCGCGCGATCTCGAGTGGAAGTTTGAGGTGGCGCTCGAGCTGGAAAAGCTCGCACAGCAGGAACACGACTGGTGGACGCGCGAGCAGCAGCGCCGCAGCGACGAGATCGACTCGCTCACGCGGCACCGCGAGTCGTTTCGCGAAAAGCTACGGCTCACGACGGACGAGACGGCCAAGACGACGAGTAAGGCGAGTGCCGTCATGCTGCTGCGCAAGCTCGAGGATCTCGAGACGCGGCTCGTGGCGTTGATTGACGTGTTTCTCAAGGAGCCCGAGCTCACACCGCGCGAGCGACGTGAGCTGGTGGGCATGACGGACGCGGCGCCGGCTATGCAGATGCGCAACGTGCTCGACATGGTGGTGGCCATGATTTTCAGTCGACTGCCACGCGATTACGGCGCGCAACCGACCACGGAGGCGCACTTTGAGATGCTCGTGGACCACCACGTGCACATTCGGCGGCTGTGGAAGAAGGATTTCGGCCGCCTGCCCGTGCGCACGAATGGTGGTGACGAGGAAGAGGAGGAAGAAGAAGAAGAAGAGGAGGAGGTGGCGAAGCCGATTGAAGAAGATTTTGACCAGTTGTGTCACGTGACGGACGACAACGTCGACGAGCGGAGTGACGGCTGGGAGG
This sequence comes from Pythium aristosporum, assembly GCA_023337755.1. Classification (NCBI taxonomy): domain Eukaryota; phylum Oomycota; class Peronosporomycetes; order Pythiales; family Pythiaceae; genus Pythium; species Pythium aristosporum. The sequence goes on along the minus strand of JAADXL010000405.1, from coordinate 11,171 downwards.
CACTCGATGGTGGCATGGACGAGGTGAACGACGACGAGGCTGAGACGGTCGTGAATGGGGTCGTGACGCCCGCAGCGGACGGATTTGATGGGTACGGCGCCGACAATGACAGCGACGGAAGCGATAGTGACGAGGAGGAAGGCAACGCAGTGGATACCTCACCCCCAAAGCCATCGGCCAAGCGCGTTGTGCGGCGAACGCGACGGACAAAGCAAGTGCCATCGTTTTCCGTCGCTCGCGACCGATCGCCAAGCCCCGTGGCAGACAAACTGGCACGCCAGAGCGAACGGGAGCGTGCACTGGAGGCCTTCATGTACGGTGGCAGTGGCGACTCGGGCAGCGATGAGGACCATGGAGGCGGTGGCCGATTGGTCCAGTCGTACGCTCGCACGGGCGCGCTGCAGCTGCTGCGACGCGCCAAGGAAAACGAAGGGTTTTGATCATCCCATCATAGTGAACGTGCCTGTTCCTGTACAGTAAGTAGTCCAATAGTAGAAGCCATCCACCACTCTTCCCATGTTGCTCCAAGTTGATTACAATAAATAATCATCAGCCATGTGTCCACTGCACGCACCATACTCGGCCACATCGCCGCCACGTCGTCAAGACTGCAGCCGCAACACTTCCTCCAGCTCATCATCATCGTCGTCGTCATCGGGATCGCTGGCTGTGTACCGTGGGTTATGCGGCGTCCGCAGTTGGCTCCACTCGGGCGCCGTCTCGTTCGTGTACCCATAGTCGAAAAATAATTCTTCTCCAAGAGGGAGATCCCACTTAGCAAAGAGCGCAATGCGGTGCTCGCCGCGCACGACCAAAATCTTGGTCTCCAAGTTGGCGAGCTCACGCGTCTTGTGGTTGGCAAACTTGATCTTGTTGCCCTTGCGCATCGCGTCCACGACCTCGTCGCTATTGACGTTAAAGAGGAAGCTCACGTTCAGCGCGTCGTAGATGTTGCCACGGCGCTCGGCCTCGTCGTCTGAGATGAGGCCGCCCGTGTACTCGTACACAAACTCGCCCTTGCGGATCGGCTCGAGCGCGTACGCGCCCCACCCGTGGGTCGCCGAGAACGCGACGCCAATCTTCTTGTGGACACCACGCAGCAGACTCACGTTCTGACAAATGCCAACGTCGCGCGCCGACACGAATCGCTGCGTCTCGTCGAACGCCATGACGGCGGCCTCGTGGGCACCGCACAAGAAGCAAAAGTCGGGATCACACTCGCGACTCGCGTCATAGCACAGGCATCCTTTCTTGCGGCACTGGCCCGGCGCGCACTTGCAGCCGTGGTGGCGATTCACGCACTCCCGCGAGCACGAACAGGCATTGTCGCAGTCGTGACCACGCTTGAGGCAGTCGCAATTGCCGGCATCGCACGCACCGCTGTGGTTGCACGGCTCGTAACGGTGCTCGTGCTCCTTGGTCTGCTGTTGCGCGCGGTTCATGCGTGTGCGCTTGATAAGCTCGCGGTTGCCCGAGTGGAGCGCCGCTGAGCTGCGGTTCTGCTGGTGCTGTTTGCGGTGGCCCGTCTTGTCGTGGAAATGGTCGCCGTCGTGGGCGGATGAGGCCGATGGATTGCTCGTGTCCCCAGTCTTTTGCTTTTGTTCGTCAATGTATCGATGGATCGCGGCACACGAATTCACAAAATTGTGCTCTTTGCGGGACGCGGGGTCTTGCAGCAACCTTGCGATTAGGCACGCATTGTCTCCAAGGATCGGCAGGAGTTTGCGCAGCATAAGCTTAGTGACTTCCGATAGGTCTGGAGGACTGATCTCGTGGGACGTCCCCGCCAAACGCTTCCAGCAGCATGCCCCACACAGTGACTCGGCCTCGGGAGAGAGCAGTGTATCCATGACCGGCCCGACGATACCACGATACGAATCGTCCAGGTACTCCGAGTCGTCCACTTGGCGCACGAGCTTCTGGAGCTGCTTGGCCTGCTTGCGCTGAAGCTTCCTACGTTCCTTTTCGACCATGACTTCTTGGACTTTGAGACTAGCAGTCGCCATGGAACTCGCGCGCGTCCCCGAGCGCCCCGAGCGGCGGCGATCCGCGCCATCCCCCTCTGCCGTGTCCGCCTCACCATCCACGCTGCCAGAGAGTGTCGACTGCACATCTTCGTTCTCTTCCTCCCCTTCGCTGTCTTCCGAGGACGATGACGAAGCAATCTCAATCACATCGTCCTCCCCGTTACGGCTTGCTTTCTTGGCGCGGGTGAGGCCGACACCCGACTTCTTCACGACAGGATTGAGCGGATCCGTGCGGCGCGATGGCTGCGGGAACTGGATGCCGTGCGGACAGTCGTACGTGTAACAGCGGCGGCAAAACAGATCACGATACCATTCCATCACATGGCCTATCGACTTGCGCGGACGGACACCCTTGGCTTCTGGGTGCTCCAAATAATTTGACGAAAACGACCCGAGCGGTGCACGCAACTTCTGGTTGACCGACTCGTTGTCTGCTCGCACGTTGGATGTGCGCACGAGCCTAGACACATACTGTCGAACTGGAGCAAACGCATTGCTGTTGGAGTTTTCAGTGTCGAGACAGCGGTGCAGATCCTGGAGCCGCTTGCCGATGGTGCGTGCCATGTCTTCGCGTTTCAGAATCACGTCATAATCCGTGATTGGCTCCGCAAAGCCGCCAACCTCTCTCAGTGCCTGGATCACTTTATCGGACCGTCCGCACTGCTTGATCACCATGCACAGTAGGTACTCCATAACTTCGTCGTCGGTCGCACTCCGCGTTGCGTACGCGAGATTCGCGACATCGCTTCGCCACATGTCCAGTCGCTCTTGCGTTTTGACCACTTCCTCTCCATTAACGGTCCGACGCTCGTCACTTTCTGGAAGCTCCACGATGATCGATCGCTCCTTGTCGAGTGTGGTCGCATTGTACCGCCTTGGGTCAATGTTGACACGCTCCTTGTCCCCGAGGTAAGGGATATACCGCAAGATCGGATCGTCGTCGACGTGGACGTTGGTTTTGACGCTAATCCACGTGCACGCGCGTCGCATCGGGGCGTGCTCTTCGCCAATCTCGATGATCGTCTCCGGGAAATGCGGGAGCTCGTACACTGCGTCTTCTAGGGACTCGTCGGCGTCTGAAGTCGTTCGCCTACTCCTGGGATATCCGAGCACATAGTGAATTGTCCCCACTAGACGGTTGGGCTGCTGGGTCTTAGCGCGTGGTAACGACGCATGGAGGATTCGTTTCGCTTGGACGTGCTCGATCGGCGCCATATCGCTGCCTGGGCTGCCCTCTACACCAGGCTGTATACTCCGCCCTCCTCTCGAATGTGACGCAGCCCACGGCAAGGACTTGCGCATTTCCGAAATGATGTCGTGCACGCGACGTCGATGACACTGCTTCAGCACGGGAAGCGACTTGTCGATCACTCGCCGTACCTTCTGGTTGATGTGGTCTTGCGACTCAAACTACGAGGGAGAGACAAAAAGTTAGACGAAGGCCATTCTCATCATCACCATCCACAACGGCAACTACGTACACTTTGCGTCAGCAGCTCATTGGTCGACACCTTGGGCGGCGTCGCGAGATCAGCAAGAGGAGCAATAGTCCCCGAGTCATCGAACTCACCCAACTCACGCTCCTTGACTGCAAATCATACACACAAGACTGGATCAATCTCTCCGGTGGACTGACAGTACCTCTTCTCGCCCACGTACCTTGAGAAAATGCTTGCCACGAGCAACTGTGCGGCTCGGCCGGGAGAATATTCAGCGGCGCACGCACAAATTGAAGCCGTTCTCGCCACCACGAATTGTGCGGCAGCGGAATGTGGTTCAGTTTCTCGGCTGCAGCAAACGAGGTCGCCGCGTCCAGTGCTACCGAAACTGTCGTCACGACACTGCGGGTGCCGGTTGACGAGTACGCTTCGCGCAACGCCTGCGGCACATATGGAGGCGGCGCTTTGGCGCTTCGCGCAAGCGGCTTCGGTTCACGTGACGCGACGCTGGACGCTGCCGACGAGTTGATGGACGCGGCCGAGTCTTGGCGTGGCAGGCGATGCACGCTCTGTGTAGTCACCGGTTTCCGAGCACGACTGGCGGTGACAGCGGACCGAGCGTTACTATTATTCGGAGGTGGTCGCGCACGCGGAGCTGACGAGGAGGCCTGCTGTGACGACTGTTCTTTCCGCTTTTGCAGCTGCTTGAAGTATGCGAGTTGGCGCTCTTGGGCCTGCATGTCCTCAATTGACATGTTCTCGGGCAGTGATGCGACTGCGCGAGACGAACGGGCAGCTGGTTCATTCGTCCGTGGTCGAGGAACTGCAGATGAAGCTTGTGATGGGGAAGGCCGTCGTGGAGGCGGCAGCGGGGGCGTTCTCGGTCGAGGCTTGGGCTTGGGTACGGATGTCTTTGGTAGTGGTTTCTTCTTCGCCGCTGGTTGTGTGGTCACGCGTGTGGTAATGCCACCACCAACCTTTTTCGTTCGTGGCGGGGAATGTCTCCGCGACGATGCATCATCCAAATCGAGTTCTTCATACGAGTCTCCGCTAGAGACCGAGTCTTCGTCGGATACTTCAATCTCTTCCACGGCCTTGTTGCGCGCCGTCGGTCGTCGCTGACTGCCGTCGCTCTCGTCCTCTTCTTCCTCCTCCTCCTCCTCCTCCTCTGGTTCTTCCTCTTCGTCTTGGCTGGATTCACCGTCGCTGTATTCGTCACTGTCCTCTTCACTCGGCTGCTTGCTCGGTCGCATGACTTTGTGGTTCACAGGCGCCGCCGACTTCCTGGCCGCCAGTGGTTTCTTCAGATTGGGAGTCGGCGTCAGCTTCTTCTTCTTCTTTGCTTTCTCCGCCATCTCCTTCTCTCTCGCTCGTCTGGCATCCCTGTTGTCGTGCACTGGTCGTCGCACTGCAGGCGCCTTTGCCTCATTAAGTTGCTTCTCATTTAATTGCGATCGCATGGCACGGGCCTTGGCTATCTTCCGGACCATACTCGTATGGCGAAGCGAGAAATCCTCCTCCTCTTCCTCCTCCTCCTCTTCCTCCTCCTCCTCTTCTTCTTCGCTCTCGCTCGGCTCGTATCGCCTCGCCGTCGAGAGGCGACTCGGAGGCGGCTTGGGGTTAGCTAACCAACTCGTGGGCGGTGGCGGTTTCCGTCGCTTGCTCGTCGGCGTCGAGCCACTGGCCGTCGCGCGCCGGCGCTTGCGTGCAAACGCTCTTGCGCCGTCGCCGAACGAGTCGTCGCGGTCGTCATATTCGTCGTCGTCGGCGCTGGAGTCGCTCTCGTCGTCGTCGTCCGCTCCGAGCAAATACCGCTCTTCGCGGCTCAGCACATAGTCGCCAAACACTGCCGACTTGTGCTTCTTGGCCGGCGCCTTGCCATTCTTACGAGACGTCGACGCCACGGCGACGCGCAGCTCTTCCTCGCTATCGCTGCTAGCATCTTCGCTGCTGTCGTCCAAGACGATAACCTCAGGAGCACCTACGGGGCCGCAAAGGGAAACATGAGCGATAGTGAGGCTTCTAGGCCACTGTAGAAAGAGCGAGCGACGGCATACGAGAGGCACGTACGTGACATACTGGATAGCGCGGTCGTGGCACGCTACTTGCGTCTAGAGAAGCCGTAATCGGTCCGCAAAGGTGCCGCCCGCGTGCCGCGTTACCGTTGGTTGGCGTGGTGCCCAATATGTGGGCGTTGGAGGAACAGCCAAGGCACTGTTTCAAATTCAAACCTATGATCACTAGGTTTCATTAAGTGGCTCCAAAGGACTAAACTAGGCTAGGATATGATATAAAAACCTCATGGCTAATAAGGTTTGATTACAAAACCTCGTTCGCCATGGTTTTGAAAGGATCAGGTTTTTAAACCTGATCCTTTCAGTCTTCCCACTAGTTTCAATATTAGTTATATAATCTACTAATCGCCGAAATTAAAATTTCGGCGATTTGTCGGAAGATGCAGCATGATGAGATGACGGACGCTAGCATGTCGGCCGCGACTGCTGCGTCGACCGCGCAGCGCCAGCGCGTCTCGAGCCGCACCGCAATCGTGCCGAGACGCGGCCGCAAGCCGGCAGATTTCTGGGTGTCGTTCACGACCATGGACGAGCCGTACAAGTCGCGCTCGGCGCCGTGCCGCCACTGCTTCGCAGTTGTCAACTACCACAAGAAATGGGAGCAAGCGCGGGGCCACTTGCTCAAGTGCGAGCCGTTTCTCAGGCTCATGCAAACCACGGCTGTACACGCCCGTCCCGAGTGGTTTGCCGTCGAGATCGAGAAGCGACGCCACTTGGCCGCGCGTCACTTGCCCATTGATCTCGCCATAGCCGATCCGTCGAGCGACGGCCACAGTGGCATCACGACCGTCACCTTCAAGCCTTCGAGCACCACCGCCAGCAACGTCTCGAGCCGCGCCAAGCGCAGAGAGTCGCTGGGGAGCGGGAAGACCGAGTGGTCGTCGAACAGTGAGCTGCTCGTGCTGCAGGCGATCCATGCAGGCGCTCCGGTAGATCCCGAGTTTGTGCGCCATTTGCTCGCGCGAGAACACGACGCTGTGCGCTCGCTGGAAACACTTGTCAACAAGGTGTACCTGCGCGTGCGCCACTGCGTAGCCCATGCGCTGCGTGCCACGTCTACCTCCAGTGGACTCCCAGTGCTCGTGGTCCAGTGGGACGACAAGTCGCGCAGCGTCGAGTTTGCCGTGGCCAAGGACGGCCAGTGCTATTTCATCGAGCGCACCAGCGTACCCGAGACTCCACCTGAGAGTATTGGAGACGCGTCGCCCGCCTTGTGGCTCGTGGGCCAGATCAAAAGGGTCGTGGAGGAGCTTGGGGTGCGCATCCACTCCTGCGTGCTCGGCGCGTCAGCCGCGTTTGTCAGTGATGTCATCAGCGTGTGGAGCCAAGAGCTGCTGACGATCACGCAGATCCGCTATAGTCCGTTGCAGGCACTTGTCGAGATGGTGAATGACGTGCTACAGTCCGCTGCGGGATCCGAGGCGGACGCGAACCCACTGGCTGGACTATTGCCCGTCGCACTACTGTGCCACGATGTGCTATGTCTTCTGGGAGCCGCCACGCCAATGCCGTCGTATCTCTCACGTCATCTCGACACCACGCCTCGCGCAGTGGGCAGCCTACGAAGTCTGTCGATCGCTAACGCATTCTGGGCGATCCAGGACGCCGACAAGCTGCTGGATCTCGAGACGGTGCGTGCGTTAGTGGGGCAGACACTGTTGGACAGTACAACTTGTGGGAACGTCGTTGCTTTGGTCGAGGACATCGCATTCACATCGCAATTGCAGCGGTTCCGCGCCGTGCTGCAACCACTGCACGACGCGCTGGGGCTGACGGAGCAGCGCGTCGTCCACGCGTCCGATGTGTTTGTGGCATGGACGTCGATCAAGAGACGTTACCGCGACAGCGACGTCCTCAACGAGGCTCAAAAGCAGTTGCTTCTAGAGGAAATGGGAAAGTACGAAGACCGGATCGTCCAGGACGGGTACGCGCAAGTGCATTTGCTGGACCCTGCGTATCTGGGTGAGCTTCTCGACGTCGCTGCGAAGGCCAAGGCCGAGCATGAGCTCCTCGCCACGGCGGGTGCGAGTGAAGAAGACCTGGCGAACTTCAGGCAGGCGTTGTATGTCGAGTACACGCAGTTCCAGGTCGCGGCCGTGCAGCAGCAACAGGCGTGCGAGGGGGACGATGGATTTGTGCTTCGCATGCTCAAGGAGAGAAAGAAGACGATGGTTCAGTACTGGCTGACCGATGGCCGACGCTGGCCGCGGCTGCAGACTATCGCACTGGGCTTGGAGCAAGCTGCAGCCGATGCGGGCCTATTGTGGGCACGAGCAGATCTCAAGTCAGTGCTGCCGCCTGGATCCTGTGATAGTGACAAGCAAGTGTACTTGCAGAGGAACGGCTCGCTGTTCACCATGACGGAATTGGCAAATGTCAAGTCGCCGCCCTCTGCAACCTCCCGTTCCAGTACAAGCAACAGTGGTGGTCTGATGGACGTGGCCGAGATTTGAGATTATAATACCGGTAGTAATACCAACCAAACAATCGGCGGTCAAGTCGGGTTCTTCTTTTAATCACGTGCACTGAACCCGCACCAATGTTGGAAATGGCTTCATATTGGCTGCTCACATGCAGCCCACAGATTATGTAGCCATCACAAACTTTCTCCACAACAGTGCCCTCCTATTGTGACAGTTGGTAAGCAAATCCCATGCGTCTCGCTGCGACGCGGCTCTCTGGGGTACCGCGCGCTTTGCGTGCGCGACAGATAAGGCGGCTGAGTGGTGGTAGATGTGCGCCGCTGAGCTCGCTCGTTCGGTCGCAAGACGAAATGGAGGCGCTCGGCGCGCGCGTCTCTCACGGCCGCCAACGCGGCGACGTGATTTTCCTGCGCGGGTGAGCATTTCGATGGATCTGCGTATTTGATGGCACACTAATGTGTTGCATTGCTGCGTCCGAACAGAGATCTCGGGTGCGGGAAAACGTGCTTTGCGCGCGGCTTCATCCGCGCAATGACCGGTGATCCAAAGCTCCACGTGACGTCACCGACGTATCTGCTCGTCAACACGTACGACGAGCTCCACGAAACCTCCGCCCCATCCAGGTATGGTCATTAGAACGGCACGTGTGCGTAACAAGCGTTCTAAGCTGATTTAGGGCCAGCCCGACGATCCACCACGTCGATCTCTATCGGCTCGAGACGGTGAGCGACGTCGACGCGACCGCACTCGGCCTCACCGACGCCTTCTCCAATGGTGCAGACAAAACACTTGCGAAGGGTAGATGCCTGTGGTGCTCATGCCTGCGCCCTTTGTATTGGTGTAGGTATTTCGCTGGTTGAATGGCCCCAGCGACTGGACTCGTCCAGCATCCCAGCGGAACGACTCGAAGTGGACATCACCTACAGCGACAAGGACCCCGCGATTCGTCACGTCAACTTCACAGCGTTTGGCGATCGATGGCGTGGATTCACAGTCCAATAAGGACTCTCTACTGTAAAGAGAGCGGGAGATTATATAGTGGATTGTACGAACTGCGAGAACTACACAGTCGTCGTGGTCGCGGGTCGCGACGTGGCCATTGGGAGATGAGCCAAGGACCGCAGCAACGCTTGGATCTCTTCGTGGCTTGCCTTCGCTCCCAACGTGTCTTCCGACTTCGTGACCTCGGCCGCAACGAACTGGTCGAGCTGTCGTCGCGTGACGCCCGACCGCGAGGACGCCGTCGAGAGCATCGACGTCGTGGTCAGGAACGAGCGCTCGCTCGCGCAGCCGTCGCTCGCATCGTCCTCCTCCTCGTCTGGCAAGATCGGCACGCTCTCGTGCGCATGGAGAAACTTGAGCTCTTCGTCGATACGCTCGAGTCGCTGACGGGCAAGGCGCTCGCGCTTGGTCTCCTGGACGCCACGGCGGGACTGCTTTCTTCCGGACGGATTGACGAGAGTAGGATCCCTCTCCTCCTCTTCAGAAATGTCGTCAAGCGCCATGATGACGGCCGATGGATACAGGCCGCGCTTCTCCGAAATAAGCTTTTCGATTTCGTCCTGCTGCTGCTGGTCGAGCCGAAACTCTGTGGCTGCTGCGTCCGCACCGTCGGCAGCTCCCTCACTCGCCTCCGTGGACCCTCGTAGAAGGCGCTTGACACGACGCTCTTCCGCGCGGGTGAGGTTGGCGTTGGCGCCGTTCCCAACGATCTGCCGATTGCGTTCGATGTGGTTTGTCGGCAGCTGTGACGTTTGCGAGGGTGGCTTCGAGCTCCGACTCGTCGAGACTGACATTGGCTTCCGTGGCTCGGACAACAGCGAGCGGCGCGAGGCCACGGCCTCTAGTTCTTGTGGGTTCACTAACACGCGCTTGGCGGGTTTCCTGCTCGCACCAGTCGCTGCATATAGGTTCTTCCCCAGTTTCTCCTCGAGAATCGCATCGAGCTGCCGAATGCGAGCCACCTTGAGTGCGATCTTGGCCTCCAGACTGCAGCCGCCGTCCGCAGCGTCCTCCGACTCGTCCAGCGTCCCCTGGAAGTCTCACTCAAACGCCCATCAGTTCAGCGTCACCCAGATTGGATCGGATGTGAACCGGAGTGATCCAGTGCACGTACAAAGGCCTGCTGCTTGGCGAGGCTGTTCTGGATGAGAACTTGCGACCAGCTCTTGCCGTCGCCCCCGGCTGTGGCTGCAGACGCGGAGGAATTAATGGCGATGTCCTGGGCCGTCATGAGCGACACGATCTGTTGGAAGTTGCGTGGGAACTCAACGAGCTTGTCGCCGTCGGCGTCGCACCGTGACGGCAGCGACGCCACATACGTCTCCAGCTCCACACGCAGCTCGTCGCGCTCGCGCTGCTCGGCCTCGAAACGAGCGCGAGCCTCCATGGCGTGGCGGTACTCTTCCGCCTCACGTTCGTCCTCCTCCTCTTCGTTCTCTGTGGTGTCGCTATCGTCGAAACTGTCGACCATTGGCGATGGCTGGATATCCAAGGTATGCGGTCCGCCAGAGGAACTCCCACTTGCCTCCTCCTCGTCTTCCTCCTCCATCTGTTCCTCTTGGGACTCGTCCTCTTCCGGTCGCTGCTCCTCCGAGGAGGCCTCTTCCTCGCCCTCTTCCTCTTTGTCTTCGCCTTCCACCTCTGCTTCGTCCTCTCCACTATCATCCATCAACTGCTCTTTTGGTTGCGAGCATGCAAACTGGAAAATCGTGGTGCGAGACAGAATCCCTCGCGGGGGCGAGTCGGGCAGGTGCGTCATGAACGCTTCTCCGCGTCGCGAAGAGGACGACGGCGACGCCAGCCGTGCAAGGGCTTGGCCTGGCCCCGCGAGCTGGACGACTCGCTGGACGATTCGCTGGCGTGCCGCGGGTGTTCCGCGCCCCATCGTCCGCCGCGGACGTCTCGGCACGCAGCGAGGCGTCGTGATGGAGACGTCGTCGGCGTCCATCTCCTCAGAACTTCCATCGTTCTCATCACCAACGGCGTCGTCACTCGCAATCTCCTCCTCCTCGTCTTGCTGATGAGCCAGGGAACTCAGACTCAGAGAGGCGGCCTCCTCTCGCCCGCTCTCCATTCCTCCGGACGGCGCGGAAGAAATATCGGTTGGGCTGCTCTTGCTCTCTCTTCCTCCTCGCCGTTTTCCATGGCGATCGCCTCCCCGTGAGTCTATATATATATATATATATATATATATATATATATATG
>JAADXL010000404.1:0-28872 GCA_023337755.1 Pythium aristosporum | reverse complement strand
TTCACTCGCGACCAGCGCGTTCACGGGCTGTGACGCAAAGGCCGTCGCGTTCGTCTCCGTCGGGGACGTGGTAGCCATCGCCATCGTAGCTGAGAGGCTTCGTTGCTTAGTGGCTCAGTTTTCGATCTTCTCTCTTGGGCGAGTTTTCTCGACTGAGAGAAAAGCAACGAATCCAACTCCGGTGGTGGTGTGGCGTGGTCACCCCCCATCAAAGTGTCGCACGGGTCGGTTAGTTGGTTTACCGCGGAGGGAAAAGAACGCACCTGTTGGTGGTGGATCTGTACACGCAGGCAGAGCGTGGCGCGTGGTGATTCGCTCCATCGCGATACACTGGAGTCCTGGAGATGGCGGAATGGCATGGCGAGAGCGCGCGCGAACGGTGGCGATACTACTGAAGCTCAATGCTCGATGTGCTTTCCTTCAAATGTGCGACCTTTATTTGGCAACTCTTGCGATGTTAACTATGTCTTAAGTTGCTAAATGAAGTCTGAGATGGCTTCGGTGCCTTGCTGGGATCGAATATTAGTTTTGGCCGACACAAAGACTAAATGAATAAGCGCAAAGAGGCCTCTATTTAGCACAAGTATGATGTCTAGCAGTTTATTTTGGCTTCACGTGGGGACCATCACTCCAACCAGCGTGGAAACTCCCAAGGGGGAACCAGTGTTCGGCTTCCGAATGAGGTATGGTGATGCCCGCGTCATCTCTCTCTATGTCTCCCTAGACGCCTGATATTGCTCTCTCTACCCGACAGTGAGATTGTCGTATACACGGCCCTCGCGGTCGTCTTCTCGCGCCACGATGGCGTCCATCAGGACAGCGGCAGCGACGACGACCGCAACCATGTCGAGGGCGGCGGAGTTCTCTGGCGGCCCGTGGCCGACGGTGCATGGACGCAGGTTCACCTGTTCCTGGAGATGGACCGTGAGGCATCGCACGACGGCTCGCCGCGCAACCAGCTCATGCGCAATTTCCGGCTCGTCGCGTGGGTGCTCGAGACGGGCAAAGTCATCGTCAATGATGTCGTGTGCGCCAAGTGCATGTGGGCGCCGATTGACGAGCTGCTCTGGCAGTTTACAAGCGCCGACGGCCATTGCTATGGCTTCCGGTTCCACTCGGTCGAGCAGGCGGACGAGTGCGCGCAGGTCATCGGTGGCATCCTCAATAACGTGGACGGTATGGGTGTGTTCTGTTGTTCCCTTCCTCCTGCGCCTAGAGAGAGATGACTTGATTATTTCCATGCGTGTAGAGATACGTCGACTGGTGAAGAAGATGTTTGAGACGCGTACAACGACACGAGAGGTACTCGCCACCGCAAACTCGATCGGTCACGATGGTGTTGACGACACTCATTTTCTCAATGTTGTAGTTCTTGGCCTTGCTTTATGATATCGGGTTTTTCAAGCTCGATAACGCGCGCAGATCGGCGATGCTTGAGGTAGGAATTGGTATTGATGCCTTCACCTCAATTCGCTGACACGTGTGTGTGGTTCCAGTCGGCTCATGCTGCCGTGGCGTCATTGCAAGCTCAGCCCGAGCGGCCTCGTTCTCGTCGTGCTGTGCAGCCACTTTATCCCAAAGAAGTACGACCACAGGTCACACGGATAGCCAGTCGAACCAACATGGATAGCCCTCATGCAGCGGCTGAGGACGGCGCCAACGAGGAAGAAACGCACATCATTCAGCAGAGCACGGCGAAACGCAGTTCGAATCTCCACTTGCTTGCGCAGTTTACAGAAGTTCAGAAGGCGGCACTTGCGGCAACGCACAACCAGGGTACTGTGATGGAGGGCTCGGAATCCAGCGGCGACGAATCCGATGACAGTGGCTTTGGTGCCGGTAAGCCGCGAGTAGAGTGCACTCAATTTCTCGTCCTCGGGCTGATGGTGGTGCTTTCGTACGATTCAGAAGGGGTGCCTGAGGAGGATTCCAGCGGGAAACCAGCAACCTTGTCTGAAATGCGGGAAGAGTCAATCTCTCGCTCATCTGCCATCGACACTAGCGAAATGTATGCTACAGGATGCCAAGAAGCCGCTACCAGTAACGCAGGTGTACCCAGAGACTGCATCAGTATGCCGTACAAAACGCGTCAGGAACTTCACGTAACCTACAACACGGATCTCGCTCGGTACGAGGGCCTACCCTGGGCTTGGCGACGGCTGAATCACCAGTTCGGACTTCCGCTCGAAGCATTACCGAAGCGTCACGTCCCTGGGTATCCAAAAAAGATCCCGTCAGTTCTCCAGATGCTGAAGGAACTGTTGGTGGCAAATGCTGGACTGCATGCAGAAGGCATTTTCCGTCTCGCTCCCGACAAAGACAAATGCGCTGATGTCAAGCAAGCAATCAACGACGGCACGTTCACTGGATGCAAGGATGTCCATATCATTGCCAACCTCATCAAGGTAGAGCATACACTTCCGACTGGGCATTCTGCCGCTACTCACTGAGCTTGCGAACACGAATCGGTTGCTCCATAGGTGTGGTTTCGAGAGCTCCCTCAAAGCCTGTTCAACGCGATTCCAGAGAAGCATATTTATCGGACGTGTGAGCTCAAGGTATGCACCACGATGATTCCGTGCTTTCGGAGGACTGTGCTGAGCTCATGGTTGTGGCGTAGGACCCACAAACTATCCTGGCATCTCTTGACGCTTTTCCACCTCTTCATGCAAGCCTCGTGAGATGGCTGTTGGATCTGATGGCGGAGGTTGCAAACAATCAGCAGTACAACAAAATGACGGCACGCAATCTATGTACGCTCCGTTGTGGTTCACGCATTTTCCGTCTTCGACAGCAGATTTGACAATCTCATCTATGTGTTATGTTCAGCAATCGTTATTTCTCCCAACCTATTCAGCATCACGAGTGACAATCCCATGTACGCGCTGACAATGTCCCAGAAGGTGGCCGAGTTTACTTTCGTTCTACTGGATGCTCGTTTGCGACACACACTTTAATGGAAGCCGGGGAGCTGACCAACTGTTAGGGCACTTTTTATTATACAAGGCTATGGACCGCAATAAGTTAGCACCGGGTTGTGGGCCTCCTATTACGCCAACAGCTTCTTCAAGCCAAGCGAGCAAACCCACGAGACTCTCCTTCAGGCTGAGCGGCACACTACACAAGGCACCCGTAGTCTGGAGATATCTGAAGAAAGACGTCGTCGTCCCCAGCCTCGTTCGGCTCGTCCGAGTTTCTCGTGTTGCTGTCGCTCGAACCGGTGCGTGAAGTCGACGTGTGCGACCGACGACTCGTCCCGTTCGGAGTCGTGGAAGCACGGAGTGAAGCCATCGTCGGCGATCGCATGTACGGAAAGAAGTCGTCATGGGGAGACGTGTCCACTCCATAGGCGGGCGGGACGCTATCTTCGCCCCCAAAGTCTTCCATCGTGAGCGCGAACTCACTCTTGAAATCCTGGAAGAACGGATCGTACGACTCAAAGCCCGGAAGCCCATGGCCTGACTGGCTGCTGTTCGGTGCAAAGCGAACCGAAACGCTGGGCATGAGATCATCTCCGTGGATGAATGTGGCCGCCCCCTTGGGCGTCTGTGTGTCACCTCCTGAAGGGAACCGAAAGAAGGGAGCACCGTCGCCTCCATACTGCGACGAAGTCACGATACCCGACGGCAGCGAAAAGTCACCGCGCTTGAGGGACGGGAGATGGTTCATCGTCGGCGTAGATGGGGCTTTTTTGGCGCGTTTTGCGCGAAAGGAAGTAATCTTGAAGTCCGAGAAGGACGCCGCCGACTCGACGCGAGGACTCTGGTTGGAGGCGCAAGACATGTCGTCATCGTCGCCATCTCCGGCCGAGTCGTGTTCATCATCTTCATCGTCGCGGTCAAATGTCCCGGGTGGCAAGCGACCACTCGGATCAATGCCGTACGTCTCTGGCGACAAGAGCTTGTCAAGCTGGGTCTGAAACACGGCAAGCTGGTGGTGCTGCTTGTCGTTGAGTATGCCTTGGTCACGACAGCGACCGAGCTCCTGTAGCGACCGCTTGAGGCTGCGCACTTTGCGGTACGGCCAGTGACGAATCCCAATGGCACGGCAACGCTTTTTGAAGGCCGTCGCTCGGACGCCAAACTTTCGGCGGCGAGCTTGAGCGGCAAGTGGAAGTGGTTGCTCAGCGCATCGAAGTTGCAAGACATGGGGAGCTCAAGCGACGGTGTCGTCGTGCCTTCAAGTAGGATGAGACCGAGTGCCTTCTTGCCCGCAGGAGTCTGGAGCATTGCTGCGGACGCGAGACGAGCATGCGGTGGCATGGGCGACTGGAAGTCCATCTTGGTAGGTATGGCCGTTCCTGTTGGCGTCGCCACCAGGTCGGAAAGAAAGCTCGAGTGTGGAGAAGCAGAAGAGGGCGGTGTTTTGTAGTGATCATCGCTGGTGCTGCTGTGATGGGATGCTGGAGAGGACGATGCTCCTTCTGGCGATGGTCCTCGACTGGAGATCATGGTGTATTCCTGTGCTTCAGACGCTATCGTGTTGCTGTGATCGGAGAGTGTGTAGCTGTCGGACTGTCCGTGAGTGAGAAAATCTTTTCGTGTTTCTTTCATGCAACGTCGGATTTTGTGGATGAAGAGCTTCTCGAAAAAAGATCGAAAGGTAGAAAACACAGGATCTGATCGTCGAAGATACGAAAAACAGCAACCTCCTGGTGCAATGATCACAGCTGTTGAAGCGGTCGAAACACGAAGCTCTAGATCCAGAATGGGTGGCTCGATACCTGCACGGACTCTAGAAAACGAATCCAGAAATGCGAGTCGGCCACGAGCTAGAGGCGAGTTCTTGCCTCATATCCAGTTCCGTAGAAAAACGATCCATCTATCTTTTTCTGCCCTTTCGAGGGGCAACACGCGCAAGGCAATGAAACGGGATCGCGTCCCTGCCTTCCCCCACGCCACATGGGGGCACAGCTCAGCAGGTCACTACCGCCCGTACCCCTCCAAGATCGCATGGAATAGAAAAAGACACTTGTTTCCAACACTGTTTGACTTGGTTTTTGTATGAGGCGGTTTAAAACATACCTGGCTGGCGTCCGTAACGGTCAATAGATCGCCTCCATCGCGTGCCACATGCGACGCGCGCCGTCCGCATCACCCGCATAGTCGAGCGTGTCGGCGTTCCACATGCCGACGCCACGGATCCCAAGCGACTTGACCAGCGCGTACTTGATTCGCAGACTCTGCTCGTCGTCAAACCAGAGCTGCGTGGCCACGCCATTCTCTTCATACTGCAGGAACGGCGTTTGCGACATGGCGTCCCAATGGCGCGCATCGCTCGGAAGCCGCTTGCGGATCTTTTCGATGTCGCCGTAGTCGATCTGTGATCCAGAGGCGTCGCTGCATGGCGCATCGAAAAACGGCATCGGCTTGATCGCACAGAGCGATTGTGCGGCGCTGAAGGTCTCACATGTGTACTTGTAGCCATACCAGGGTACGCCCAGCACGAGCTTCTTTGGGTCGATATGGTACGCAAAAAGAAACTCACGAAGCCCTTGCTCGACGAGCGCACGCGGCGAGTTCGCTGCCGCGAGACACTGGTAGTACACTTGGCTGCGCATGTCATACTTTGGGAAATGCAGATAGAGGTCAGTGAAAAAGAACCTTCTTTCTTCAAGCCCATGAGCTAGAACGTACCGACATGACAAAGAAGAAGTCGACAACTTCCGAGAGTTGTTTCCACTCGTAGAAGCGTCCATCGATGGGCCGTGGCGCCCACGGCACGTCAAAAGTGATCTGGGCCTTGGCGGTCAGTGGGTGGCGCTTTAGCTCTGTGCGTAGCTCCTTGACGAGCTGCGTCTGACACGCAGCCAGTTCACCCATGAGCGGCTTCTCCGTGTCGATGTTTACGCCGTCGGCATGGTTCGTGACGATGCTCTCGTAGGTCAACTGGATCCACTTGCGTCGAGAGGCGGCGTCGCACAGAGTCTGCGTCTCATCAAAGTTGTGCTTGACCACGACCTTGACACCTTTGCTGTGCGCGTGGCAGAGAAGCTCCTTGTCGACATTCCATGCGATCGTCGTCACGCGCTCCCAGTCGTATTGCTTCCAACGGTCGTCCGTCGAGACGGAAAACGCAAAGACCTCTTTCTTCCCTGGCGTCGTCCGGGTCGTGAAGACCACAGGCAGGCACAGCGATCTCGTGGCGCACGGACACGCACGTAGCTGCTCGATTTCAAACGGCGAGAGCGCGAGTGGGAAGGACTCCTCAAGAAACACGCTTACAGAATCCGACACGCCAATGGTCACCGTGGCGGCCAACAGTGCCGACGCGAGCGTTCGCATGTTCTTGCCTTCGCGATCTTTTCGTTCGATTTTTTTGATGGGCGATGAGATCCAAACGGGTCCAGTATTCAAGCAGTAAGCAGTACACTTCCCTATAATTTTCAACCAATCAGCGCGTTCATCTCTCGCGTCGTTTCAGGATCGCAAGATTCAGAGGAACGGATCCCTTCGAATAGCCATATTCCGTCAAGATCGACCTTCGCGACAACCATGGCACGCACAACGAACGCGCTTATGATGAGTCTGGGCACCGTCAACATGTGGGGCTTCTCGCCAGCCTTCGACCTGTTGGAGGCAGTGGACGCGGCGAAGCAAGAGCAGAATCAAGCGGGCGAGCCGATCTCGATCTTGTTGATTGGCCCCGGCGACATTCGCCACGTGATGGCGACGATCGCTTCCCGCCGGCGACATGCTACGGGCAGCCGAAGCATCTTGCGGCCGTTGCACATCTATGTGTACGAGAAGGCGGTGGAGCCGCTCGCGCGCCACTTGTTGCTGCTGCAGATTGCGCAGGACTGGGAGCTGCCGCTGCGCCAGCGGTGCAACGTGTTCCTCGAGGTCTTTGGGAACGCGCTCGTGCAGCAGCGTACAACTGATTACATTCATGACAAGGCCAAGATGCTCATGGAGTTGATCCACTACGAGCGCGGCTGGCTCGCCGACCAAGTGGACTTATCCCACCTCAAAATGAAGACCCGCGATGAGCTTGTCGAGACCATCCAGAGCTGGGCTCCGAGTGTACGCTTCGATAGTACGTACTGCATAACTGCTTGTAGTATATGCTGCTGGTGTTGATGGTGACGGCTGTTTGGGCTTAGTGGAGACGCTACGCGACCATCGACTGCGCCACTACTACGAGACGCGGTATGACTACCGCGATAACCTCGTCGATTGGGACTACACGGTACAACCTCCGCTCCCTCTTGATCTTTTTATCATCTCCTGGGCTAAAACTTTCGTTGCCGTGACGGACAGATGACGTTGCGAAAGATTGAGAACGCGAGCGTGATCCACAGCAAGCAGTTCCGCACGTGGCGCAACACGGGCGTCGCGTTCGAGTTTGGTGACCAGAGTTATACGGAACCGAATCGCTCACTGGCGGCCTACACGGAGGCCCACAAAAAGAACCACGGGTCAGTGCTGTGCCGTGGACTATGGACGGATATCGTGGTCGGTCCGTACGTGTCGTTTGGCGTCCAGTGCGATGCGCCCAATAAGTTGGCCAAGCAGCTCTTTGAAGTCCACAACAAAGGCACGGGCGTCGAGCAGAACCGCCATGTAGGGGATTTGTCGGCGTGTCCGCTATTGCACAATGTGGGAGGATTCACGGATCTTGTGGGTTACAGAACACGACAGAGGTCGCGGTGTACAACGTGCTGTCGTATCTGTATGAGATGGAGACGGGCGATGTCTACAAAATGAAGAAAGCCCATGATGTGTACAGCGGCATCGGCGAGTTGGAGCTTGACACTGGAAGCACCGGGAAACGGCAGCCGTCAACCAAAGAATTGCCGCGAATTGTGGAAGTGGAGACTGATGGCGATGAGGACCCCAAAGCCACGTCCAACCAAGAGAGCATTAAGAGGTACGACCTCCTTCTTCCCACTGAAATGCCTGGGCTCGATGATGCGACAGAGGATGCTTGTGTGTATAGTAGTTCGATCCAGCAAGAGGCACGCGAGCGTGATGCCCAGAAACGCGCCAGTATAATCGTTGAGTCGTTTGAAGGCGTGAAGGTGGGCTGGAGAAGTCATGCCTTGTGTCAATGTATCAACAAGCGAGTGATTGATGCCTCATTGTGTCTCAGATCATCCCGCTCACAGGAAAACTCGATGATCTGTACAAGAAAAAGCGATACGCGCGACTGTTCGACCACGTCTTCCTCTCTTCACAACACTGCCACACGCTTCAGGTTGAATCCGATCAAGACATCATGGGCTTCACGGAGTTGCTGCGCGATGAAGCGGTTGTGAGCGTCGAGTCCCCAATGTGAGATATTCACCGGACCGAGGATATACCACTCGGCCTTGTTGCTGACAATATTTGTGGACGTTGGTGTAGGTTTCTGTTGCCGCTCACTGAAGACCAGCGGGTGTTGTATGTCAAGAAGCTGGTTGAGATGGCAGAAGCTCAAGCACTTGACCCCGTGTTCGCGTTTTCCAAGTCACCATCAAAGCAAGACCTGCAAAAGATCGAAAATGCCGTTCTGGGATTCAACTTCAAACGCCCAGAATGAAAACTACGCAACTGACATGAAAAACAGTACACGACGTGTACTGTCTTTGGCGTGACGTGTAGTACGGCACTACACGTCACGCCGCTGCGTACCGATCCCGCGCAATCATACGTCTTTTGGCCTTCTTGGGAGTCTGATCGGAGTTAAGCTGGTGGTCCTCGCTTTGATTAGCCATCTCTGACTCAATCAGTGCCGATGCTGGCAGAAGGACGACACGCTTTTGTGGCTGGTCCTGTGGACTCGACAGAGATATGCTGTCGCCACCGTAAAGGCTTCGGCATATAGCAGCAAAATCCCGCAAAACATCGAGGGCTTCGACCCGTGTTTGCTTGCAAAGGGGCCGCCATTCGGTCGCGACGCAGCATGCCGGATACGTAAGCACCGAGTCACTGGAGAAGCGAATGCGGACGTATCCTCCGAAGCGTGCTGGTAGATCTACCACACGATGGTCAATACGTAAGCGCCATTTAGACACTAGAGTACGTGAACCACTACTTACGTATGCCATGCACTTGGACCCAATATGATCGGAAATCCTCATCCGTGCGGGGGCCGGTCGCCATTTCGTGACTAATGAAATCACTGTCAGTGGCGTGCGTCGGCAATGGTGAAATAATGTATGCAGCAAACCTCGCTGTGGTCGGTGCTTTCTGTTGGCTATGGTGATGAGATGGCACCTAAGTAGTCGTCCACATTGCACAAAGCTCACAAACATCACGTACGCGAATCGCGAAATGACCCAGCCTTCACTCAACCGGGGCAACACATGAACACGGTTGCTGGACGGCCACTGGGGCAACTCCTCTCCATCGCCTTGTGAGTCCACGTCGGTATCTTCAGCGATTGTGGAGAGCTTCATGACCACAGGGATGCAAGTCTGAACAAGATGCAGCAAAATGAGAAACTCGGCGAACAACAATCACATAAATAAATCCGGGAAAGCGCCAAGTTTCCAAACCAATTCCACGATGCATGATCGACGGTATGAGTCGTATTGCCACTGAATTTCGGGCACCGCCAGGGTTGAGATCTCGCCTTTGAAAATGTCTGGACTGAGTACAACCTGGCGATCTGAAGCTTCACCCACGATCGTGCATCTGTCACATATCTCGTCAGTCCCATACACGAATTCATTCTACTCTTTTCGACAGCACTTACCCAGCGGTTTCCATCTCGTGCACAAGCATGGATGAGATCAACGCGTCATAGACTGTAGATTTCCATGCCGATCAGAATAGAGTTAGAGTCATTCATTTACGGCCACCGACAACAAAATGGTCAAGGAACCAACCAAATCGAGGCACGTCCTCGCAGTTGACCACGTTCAGCGAAATCGAGGTTTGCATGCTACGCGCGAGTGTCTGAACTTCCTCCGACACCTTGCCTGCCGCTGAAAAGCGCGGAACATACACCACGAGCTGCTTGACGCCCTGTGCCCACGGCTTGAGCACCGCCGACCATATGCGCTACACAAACCATCAGTTCTCCTCCCCATCATCACATCGAACACCACGCTTCGTACCTGCCGCAAACACGCGCGAGAGAGCTGGTCAAGCGCGTTGAAGTGGTGCGTTCCGGTCGCGAGCACCATCAAAAGCGTCGTTTTTGGGCCAGCGAGCAGCTCTTGGAGCAGCGCAAACGGCGACCCCCTCGCCACCAGCGTGGCCTCATCATCCAGCGCGATACGCACGCTCCAGCGCTTCATCTTGGCCGTCATCTCGGCCATCGTCGCGCGCATGTTTCCCTTTCCCCCTTTGTTTCCCTTTGGTGTCGGATGTTAAAAAATGGGGGCGGGAAACTCGCATGTTGAAGTTACAAAGGGGGAAACCAGACGCACTGTGATATCGTATATTCCTGTTTTCGACGGCGCTGTCAGAAACTGCGAGAACGCATAAAACTGACCTACATTCTGCTCTTTGTATTGGGGGGTTCACTGCGCAACTCCAACTGACTGGAAAGCAGAGAGAGAAAAAGGAGCGACGTGGGCGAATCTCCATGGAGACTGATGGCGACGCGCGCTCATGGCTCAGCGGCTGGATGCTGGCGGCCACGGACGACGTTCCTGTGAGCAACTACTACGAAGACCAGAAGCTCATGGAGGGTCCGCTCATCAAGATCGGCGACTATGCGCACTTCCGGTACTTCTTGCTCTACCGCAATGGTCGCTTCTGCTACTACGAGCTGCCGATGCCCAAGGACTCGCCCACGAATGGTGGTCAGCGCCGCGTCCACGTCACGCTCACGCCGGAGCACCTGCGCGGTGTGATCATGCTGAACGTGTCGCTTATTGGCAAGGAGCTTGTGCGCCAAGATGACGAGTACGATGGCGCTGCGATCCAGCGCGGCATGGCCTTCAACCGCAAGAAGCTCGAGATGAATCTCACAGGATACTCGCTCACGGGTCAGCTCACGTCGTGGAAGCTGCGCGCGTCCAACGATACAACGTACGTCAAGTGGGAGAAGGCGTTTCGACTCGCATTGCGTCCGATTTGGATGCAGAACACGCCGCACTGCCTGGTCTGTCGCCAAGAGTTCACGTTGCTTTTCCGACCACACCACTGCCGCAAGTGCGGCACGTGCATGTGCGAGGAGTGCTCAGTGTTTGTGAACCGACTACCCATGCAGGGCTACTACGATATTGTGCGCATTTGCCGCGACTGCAGTCCAGCCAAGATCCAGCAGTCGGAACTCAAGGTCGGCACCCGAGTGCTCTTGTACGGCATGTACCCTGGGAAGATTGTGAAGCTCGACGCGACCGACGACTCGGATCAAAGCGGCGCGTTTGTGAGTGCTGAGCTGGAGAAAAATGGAGAGGTTCGCCGTGCTGCGCTGGGCTACGTCGAGTTGTACTCGGACACGATCCTCTCGGCGAACCGCATCAAGAACACAATCCGCCGCCATTTGGCGCAGACGCTTTTCCGCGCACAGCTCAACTTCAGCACGTGGAACCTGCTGGAGACCGTGCAAGAACAGAAGACCGTGCAGATGGTGCGCATCCTGAACAAGTCGTCGAGCATCAGTGAGCTCACGTCCATGGTGCCAACGCTCAATTCCTACGACACGCCGCAACTCAGTTTTGACGACTATGACGAGCAGGAGCTGGTGCGCAAATCCATGGAGCACTACCGCGGTGTGCACATTGCTTTCCCGCTGCGACTCGATACGGTCATGAAGCTCATCGACCAGTTCCGCAACGGCATTCTCTTGCATCGTGTGTATGTGCACCACATTCTGGACGAGGCCCAGCGGCTGCTGCTCTCGCTGCCGTCATCTCCGATGAACACCATCGACGTGCCCGCTGGCGTGAACCTCATCGTAGTCGGCGATATCCACGGGCAGCTCGAAGATTTGCTGACCATTTTGGAGAAGAATGGCGTGCCTAGCTTCAAGACGTGGTTTCTGTTCAATGGTGACTTTGTAGATCGTGGATCCCACGGTGTCGAAGTCATGATTTTGCTGCTCAGCTTCAAGCTTCTCTATCCGAAGTTTGTGTTTCTCAACCGTGGCAACCACGAAGAGCGCATGATCAACGAAAACTTCGGCTTCGAAGACGAAATCTACGTCAAGTACAGCTCTGAAAGCATCCAATTTGACGGCGCCGACGCGATTAGCTGCTCGCGCAAGTACTCGTGCGTGCAATTGTTCCAGATGTTTGAAGACGTGTTTGAGCTGCTACCCATTTTCTCGGTGATCAACGACCGAGTGTTTGCGACGCATGGAGGCCTGAGTTACCACGAGGATGTCACGATTGAAGAACTGAAAAGAATCAACCACCGCCGTGATGTGCCGACGCTTGGCACGAGCCGCGAAGACGAACTGTTTACACATTTGCTCTGGAGCGATCCACGTGAAAGCGACGGCTGGAGACCATCGGAGCGAGGAGCTGGTGTCGAGTTTGGGCCAGATATCACGAAGAAATTCTGCGCGTTGAACCAACTCAGCCTTGTGATTCGGTCCCATGAGTGCCAGGAGCAAGGTTACGAGATCACCCACGATGGTATGCTGCTCACGATCTTTTCGGCGTCCAGCTACTGCGGCTCACAGAACAACAAGGGCGCATTTGTTCAACTCCAAGTCGTGGAGAGCGGCAATCTAAAGCCCCACGTCGTGCAATTCTACTCTCAGCCTCTGCAAAAGTTAAGCGACGCCGGCAAGAATGAGTGGCGAAAGAAAGCGAGACGCCTCGAACGGCGCACGATGATGTCGCTGGTCGAGCTACTTGGCGAGAAGAAGTCGGCACTAGGGGCGGCGTTCACGCAGCTTGATACGACTGGCTCGGGTGCCGTGACCAAGCTCCAGTGGAAAGAGACACTCCGTGACGTGCTCGGCATTGATGCGCGGTTCCTATCTTACTATACTCAGCTGGTTGGCCCCGAATGTACGCGTGCCGAGGGAGGACTGGTCGACTATGAAGCGTTTCTCGGTCGTTACACGGTGGAGCTCGCAAGTGTCGAGTGGCGCCGTCACCTCGTACGGCGTGTGTGGCTGGCTTTCTGTGATGCACTGGCTGAGAAGAAGAGTAGCGAAGACGTGGGTGCGATGGATTTGGCCGAGAAGATCCGCGCGGCGTTTGATCTGTTCAAGGCCTCGCAGTCATCTAACGGCAAAGGAACCAGCGCGATCGATTTGGGCAAAAACTCTCCCATGTACATCAAGAGCATTGGCGGGATTGCCACGCAGCGCAGCCACGAAAACTTTTTCAAGCACGGGTTCATCACCTACGACGTATTTCGCGCGACAATTCAGGGCAAGCTGGGACTGGGCAGCACGCTCTCGGAGCAGCAAATCCTCGAACTCATGCAGCACATGGACCAGAACAATGACGGGTTTGTCGACTTTGAAGAGTTCCGGTCGTTTTTTGCCGAGTTTAGCCGCTCGGACTATCTCCAAGAGCTCTTCGACGTGGACGATGTGCGTGCGGTCGACTTGCTGCAGCAATTTGGCACGCGATTGGCCTCATCCAGGGCGTTCAAGTCGCTTAAAGAAGCCTTTGGTGACTTTGACGCGAGTAGCAAAGGATACCTCAATGCGGATGACATTCTCAAGGCGTCCCAGACCATCCAGTTGCTTCCCGCTCTCAATGAGACTGGTGCGCGGGCGTTGCACTCGGCGATCCTGCAGACGTTCTATGGGGTCTCGGCCGCACCCGCTGATGACGATGCCAAGAAGAAGAAGAAGCAGCAGCTTACTTGGAATGTGTTTGAAGACGTGTTTTCGACTGAGAGCTCTCACCAGCGCAGCGTCTGGATGTCGAGCTTCAATGCCTCCCACTCGAATCTCACCTCTGACAAGAACGATGACCGAGAGACGCAACTGCTCAGTCCGTCGGTCAACCACAAGTATCTCTCGTGGGCCGATGCACTGCTGGACAGCAGCAAGAATGCGTTGAACGAGCAGCGGTTATACCTCAAGTTCGTATTTCGTCGGCTAGATAAGACTCACCGCGGATACGTGAGCAGGCAAAAGTTTATCACGGCGATGAAATGCATCGACAAGGAACACGATGGCTTTCTCCAAGACGAGCAGCTCGAGCAATTGGCCGATGCGTTTACTGTGCGCAGGCGAAATCCGGCCGTGGACAACGAAGCGGAAGAGAGCGGAAATGGGAGCGGGTCAGCAGATGCGGACGCCGTCGAGTATACGTCTTTTCTGAAGAGCCTTCGCGTCGTGGATGCCGAGACCCACTCGCCGTCGCGTCGTCGCCTCCATTCCGCCTCTAGTGTCACGGCCATGTCCACGATCAATGCCGATGCGCCGCCACCAGACTTGGACGAAGACGAGAATCCGTTCTTCATGTGAACAAAGCAAAATTTTGGATAGAAAATATAACATTTAGAAAGTCAAAGCCTCACCTGTCTATGAAATCTAATACCGAACCGACGCGACTCTAATGGCAACGCGACACTTGAAAGTTTTCGAGCCACTGCCAATGAACCAGCAAGAGGGAGAGTCATCGAATGGGTCGCCCGTGGTGGCCGCGCGGGAGAACGAGAGCGAGGATGCGCTCGCGCAGCTCAGCGCGACGGCCACCAAGCAGAAGCTGGAGAAGCTCATGGCCGACTTCTCCACGTTTGACGACGTCATGCGGATCGGCACGCGAGTGCGTCGCCCTGGGGGCACCCGTACCCCATAGTATGCCTTGGAATCTAACGATAACCGTGAGGTTTTGTATGGGTAGGCGCGTCGCGAGAAGGACGAGTATCGTCTCGCCGAGATGAAGCAGGAGATGAGTCGCCTGGAGAGAAAACTCGAGGCTGAGATCCGCAAGCGCGTGGAAATGAACAAGTCGCTGCAAAACTACTGCGATGAGCAGGTGTCGTTCTTGACGGCACGCTTTGAAGAGCTGTTAGGCGCACGTGCCCAGCAGGTCCAGGATCGACTCGATTCGCTGGCGAATGAGATCCGCGATGTGCGGGCACTGGTCGAGAAGGAGAAGCACGATATCCCCATCATGATTGAGAACAAAACCAACGAGCTCACGCAGAAGCTCGTCGCGTTCGTGGACCAGTTTGAAGAAGAGCGACGGCGCCGCACGGCCCAAGAGGACGCCATGCTCAAGCGACTCAGCGACCACGAGCATGCGACAGCTGAGACTTTCGACAAGGAGCGGGTACGCCGACGATGGATCCCTCTTTCTCTTTGTCGTAGGATACATGGCACTAACAAAACCGATTGCTCGACTGTGTATTCACACAGCGAGACCGGGAGATGAAGTTTGGGCAGCTCAAGACGGCGTTGGACGCGTACACGTCCACACGGATACGTGGCGACGAGCGGTTCCAGGCGTTTGCGCAGAAGGAAATCGCCCAGATCCAGAACGCCCTGGTCTCAGAAGCCCACGCGCGCGAGCGCGAAGACGACGAGATTATCGAGGCGCTCAATCGGTACACTGCGAAACTGCAAGATAGCCTCAAGGTCATCACGGGGCCAGACGCGTAAAGTGTCTGATAATCAAATGTAGGATGCATTTTTCTTATTTCCCCTTTTGCTGGGCGAGCTTCTTGTGGCGCTTCTTGACGTGCTTAGGGATCTTGGTCTCGCGCCGCGCCTTCTTGTGCTCTTTGACTTCTTGCTTCCGGGCCTTTTTGCCGTCCTTCTCCATGGCCCGTTGCTGCTCGCGTGCGAGCCGCTTCTCCTCACGGTAGACCACTCGTTGTTCCGGGGTCAGCTTGGAGCGTCCAGTCTCGTCCTCCTCCTCCTCCTCATCTTCCTCGTCGTCATCGTCGTCCTCCTCTTCTTCGTCGCTGCCATCCTTCTCTCCCTGTGGCTCATCACCGTCTTCGTCCTCCTCGTCGTCGTCCTCGTCTTCGTCCTCGCTCGACAGTGCGTCGTCCCCCAACTCTTCCGGCTTCAAAATATCCATAAGTCGCGGGCCGCGGGTGCTCGGGGTCACGCCCAATCGCGAGATGGCGTCCACGAGCGACTGCTCCATGCGGCCCTCCATATAGTCGAGCTGCTCGCGCTCCGAGTGGAGCACTTCGCCCAGCGAGCGAGGGATGAATGTGTTCATAAACACGGCCTCGTCAACCTGCTCGGCATGGGACCGTTCGATGGGGCGGTCGCTGATGCGCTGCTGGACGGCGTCCAAGTAGTCGTCCACGTCTTCCTCGGCAAGGTTCGGGTCCGTCACAAAGTCGAATAGCTCCTGCGTCGTCATGGTCTGCAGGCCGCCCGCCTTGGTGAAATAGTCGTTGACATTCTTACAGTCCTTGCGCAAGAAATCGGCGGCGCTTGGGTGCTCGTGCTCGACCGACTGCGAGACGTCGATAAAGTAGAGGCGGCTCTGGTAGTACAGGATGTTGTACTCGCTCAAATCGCCGTGCACGAGCCTGCACGTCTGAAACATGGTGCGGATCATCTTGACGCACGAGAGGTAGCACTCACGGTACCGCATTTCGCTGAGCTTGGCGTCCTTGAGCCGCGGTGCTGCCCACGTGTCCTTGCCGATAAACTCCATCAGGAGCACGTGCGAGCGCAGCATGATGGGCATCGGACACGTGATGCCGGCGTCCGTGAGCCGCCGGAGGTTGCGCATCTCCTTTTCGGCCCAGAGCTTGACCATCTTGCGCGGGTTGCTCTTGCTGTAGCCATTGCGGAAGCGGAACTCGCCCGAGACGTACTTTTCGCGGTCCTTAAACACGAGAATGGACGTCTTGTACACTTTGATGGCACCCTCGGAGCCGTCCGGAAGCCGCGCGTGGTACACGTTGGCCTCTTTGCCCGTGCTCAGGCAGCCGTTGATCTCGGTCACGACGCCCTGGTTGAGCATCTTGTACAGAATCATGCGCGTACGCGGGTCCAAGACCTGCTCGACCGTCGCGCGGTCGTCGCGGCCCGTGTGGCGCGTGCGGCCGGTCTCCCCATTGCGGATCGTGCGCTGCAGCTGGTTCGATGCGACCTTGGAGAGCCGAAAGTCGTCTTCGTCCGCCATTATTGCTCGAGGGGATAGATCACCAAGGAAGCGAGCTGGAATGGGTTGAACGCCAAGGTCTCAAATGGAGCTTCTCGCAATGTCCTTTCGCACCAACCAAACTTGATGACCAAACCGGTTAAAATACCGGTTACACAAGCTACCGGTTATGGTACCGGTAGAGCGTTTTTGGACCACAAATGAATTGTGTGCAATTCATTTTGGCTTTTGAATTTTGGGCGCGAAGCTCCGAAGGTGAAAATGGACGACGAAAAGGCGCGCGCGTACGCCGATTTGGCGACGAAAATGACCGAGCTGCACGCGTCAGTGGCGCTGCTCGCGCGCAATGTGGAGAAGATGGCGCGCACTGACGCCGAAGTCACTGAGATGACCAAGATCTTCCACGGCGTGTACGTTTCCGACGAGCATTTTGAACATTCTGCGTGACCTCTCATCCTTGTGATTGTCTTCGTCTCCAGGTTCAAGAACGCAGCGCAAAAGACATCATACCGCGAACATTAGCACCATACGCGTATCAAGGACTTCGATATTTATGCACGTGCATCCAGGCACCATGCAAAAGCGTTTTTCATGGTCGAATCATTCGTCTGTGTTTGTAAATAATGCGTTCGATTCGAATGAGAGCTACCGGATATACGCGTAAGCCCAGAACTGTTCCGTCGACGGCTCGGGCATCGAGCGGTCGAGCGCATTTGACTCTCGTGGCGCGAAGATCTTGACCTGGCGCACGTGGGTATCTCTTCCGTTCTGGTGCATGGCCACGATCGCAATCTGCAAGAAGAACGTGCGCAGCGGGCTCTGCCAAACGCAACACTCAGTACCGTATTAGTCTTCTCCACTTTCAGGTCTCCAGCATAGGGGCGCATCATACGATGTTACCTCTGCATCGTCGGGATTCGCCAGCGGGATCGTGACCCACCCGTTCGGTTCCGTGACGCTCTCTGTTAGAATCTCTTTCAGGTCGTGGACGGTCGTGCCGGCGCGGATCGAAAGCGTGCGCGGCGTGTAACTCTCGTCGATCTTATGGTCAAGATACAAGGCGACCTCCTTGATCGTCATCTTCTTGGAGAATTGGATGTTGATCAGGTGCGGCTGCGCACCGTCCGACTGCCAGTACGTGTCGAGGTTATCTGCCCCACCAAGCCACTGTCAGCACTCAATCAATCTATGGTCCAGTGCGCCACGTACTGTCACGCAGCTGGTGAACGCCGTTGCCGGGCTTTGCGCTGGAGAGCGACCACACGGCCTCGTCGCCAATCTCGCGGCGCGCGTCTTCCTCGTCATGTACCCCTTCCGCCGCCTCGAGCAGATCCATCGTCTTTTGCCGTACCCTTATCCGACAACAGGGGTACTTCTGAATAAAACAAACACTGTACCCCTGTTCAATAGCGTGTTTTAAACAGCTGGGGGTATGCGAATGTACTGGACAGGACACAATATTTCGAGCTGGCGTTGAACACGATGGAGTCGGGAAGTGATACACTGCAAGACCATGAGATCCACGCGCTGATCGCGGGCGACGCCGCCGCCGCCGTGGCCCACGCGCAACCAGAACCCATTGCTGTTGCTCATGTGGACGTCCAGATCAAGGCGACGACGCCAGCTGAAGTGACGGCGCCGCCGCGTGCGTACGGGAGTGACCTGCAGCTCATGGACGCGTCCGGCATGGGCATCTCGGTGGCCGAGTTGCACCAGCACGCGAGCGACCGCTTTCTCGCTTCCGAAGCTTCCCATGTATCCAAACCGGATATGAATGTGTTCTCGGATCTGACCAAGCTGCAACCGGAAGTGTTGCAGTGGATGGACCAGTGTCGCGCCGCGAATGGAGGTCCGTGGCTTACAAGAAGTGGTTTGTCGATACAGATACTGATATTCGATCTTTGCCCACAGGCATTGCAGCGTCAGAGGACGATGTGTTGTATTACTTTGACACCAAGTACCCAGAACTGCTGGAGCCGGAAGCGAGCGAGCGGACGTTCACGTGGCTCCATGGCTTTCTCGCGGGACTCGTGACGCAGGACGAGCCGCCACGGTTCTCCAACGAAGTGAAAGCGGTGGCGCTCCACACATTGGCGGCGTCGCCCGAGGCCACGACTGCGCTGGTTGTCGAGCTCGGACTCAAGAGCACAACCACGCTCCAGTTCTGGAAACTCGAGCAAGCCAAGCTGATGCCTCGAGCGGCCTCCGTTACGTCGCCATCGGTGATCTCACGACCGCACGGTGGGGCTGCAGGGAAACGGCGTTCTCCATTCGTGTACGAGAAGCAACTAGTCGAGTGGCTGCTGTCGCACAAGCACACACCGATTATGAATCAAGACATTGTGAACCATTTGCAGACGCAGTACCCCAGCTTTGTGGAAGGCCGCTCGAGCGCGTCCATGTCGGTGTGGGTGGCGAGGTTCCTCAAGCGCCACTTACCCAGCGAGAGCAGCAGCGGTGGTGGCATAGCGCCTGGACTAGGCGACCATGTTGCTGCTGGTTCGGAATCTGAAGGCAAAGACGACGCAATGGCTAATCCACCATTCCAGTCAACCAGCTTGGCCGTGGGCACCAATGACGACGACTCGCGGAAGCGACGCGCGAAGCGGAAGTCGCCCAACGGCTACGTGCTCCACTCGAACGAGTTCAAGCTGAACGCGCTGAAGAAACTGGACGAAGGAAAGACCGTTAGCGAAGTCGCCGAGGAGCTCGGCATCAAGTGTCCGAACACGCTCGTGTATTGGAACAGCATCCGCGACAAACTTGCTGTCGCCGACAAGAAACGGTTCCGCCTCGCCGGCGGTGGCCGCCGCAGCACGTGCACGTTTGAAGACGAGCTTATGAACTGGGTGGGCGAGCGGCACCAGAAAGGACTCGGTGCGTTTTGTTGCATGGATCGTGGCTGATGTTGAAGAGTGGATGACCTGACAAAATTGTGGGAATGTGCCTAGGAACGGACGTGAAGACCGTATTGGACTACTTGCACGAGTTCCACCCGCACTTTACAGCCGGCAAGAAGGAGCCGACGCTACGCAAGTGGATTCTTCGGTTCTTCAAGCGCTTCCGCCAGCCCTCAGCTGTCACAGGCGCCGATGACGACCTCGACAAAGCCGACGGCATTCTCGTCTAAGGAAGTGAACATTAGTGACAACGATTCGGTCATTCGAACGAGGGGTTATGACTGGATTACAATGCGTGCACCATAGATTTGTGCCCCCTGTGGCTCTATTTCTTCCGTTGCACCTTGAGGGTTGAAGCGGCAGGAAGAAAGCGGGAGATCCAAGGGAAACCCCAAGCGTCCCATGGCGTCGACTGAGGCGCCCCATGCGTCCATGGGCGACGCGAAGGCAGAGCCAGCGGTAGAGAACGATGCCCACCAATCTCTAGACCAAGAGGACGGCGAAGACGAGGCCTGCAGCCAGCGCAAGTTCTTCACAGAGCGCGCGCAAGTGGCCGCCTTGCTACAGCAGCTCGCGAGCGCGGCGTTTCCGTTTCCTGAAAGCGACGTCGACGACACGTTTGCGCGCAACCACAAGACTGTCACGACCATCGTACGTTGGGCGTGGTTAGTTCTGCGATTGATTCGTATAGACGGGCTCTCTCTCTCTCTCTCTCTCTCTCTCTCTCTGGGGCGATTAGTTGGATCGCTACATGGAACAGGCGCACTTGTTGGACCCGTACTTGCGCGAACTCTTGGCGCCAATCCTCACCGAGATCCAGCGCATCATCGCCAGCGTTGCACGCGAGCGCGAAGACGCTGCGGCTGCCGCCGCCTCCGACGAGGGCGTCGCGTTCCCATTCCAAATCTACAAGAACCCCAAGCTCCACGCGCTCTTCCAGCTCGTGTACCACTTGGCAAAAGTGCGCGGCTACAAGACGATCGTCAAGCTGCTGCCCCATGAAGTGAGCGACTTGGAGCCGACGCTTCTGTTGCTGCAGTCGCAAGATCGGGCCGACCACGGCGTGTGGGAGACGCGGTATGTGCTGCTGCTCTGGCTCTCGATGCTCTGCCTCGTGCCGTTCGATCTCAACACGATCGACTCGTCGGCTACGCACTCGCTCGTGGGCAACATCCTCACGCTCTGCAAAGGCTACTTGGCTGACGCTGGCGCGACGCAACTTGCGGCCGCGGTCTGTCTCGCGCGGCTGCTCAGCCGTCCGGATATGGAAGCACACCATCTCGAAAGGTTTCTCCAGTGGGCGGACGGTGAACTACGGTCAGCCGTCTCGGCAGTCACGCCGGCGACACAGCCCGACGCATCCATTCCGCAGAGCCACTGGCGCGTGCAGCAGTTCAAGATCACGGGCATCATGCGGTGTCTCGCATACCTCGCCAAGCACTCGCCTCGAGACAAGCACATCAATGCGAGCCGCATATACTTCAATAGCGTCATGCAACTCATCAGTGCGCTGTCGGACGAAGACCGCTCGCCGCAGACCAGCAGCACCCTCCATCGCCAGCTCAGCGTCAAGTTGGTTCAGCGACTAGGGCTCCTGTACTTGCCGCCTCGTGTGCAGTCGTGGCGGTACCAGCGCGGCGTGCGGTCGCTCGAAATGAATATGCAGCGAATTGGCCTGCTCGCCCATACGCCTTCTCAATCAACACAGCATCTTTCCAAGCAACAGAAGGAAGACGATGTGCCGTTTGAAGCCGTCGAAGAACTCGAGCAGATTGTCGACGTCTTGCTATGCGGGCTTCGTGACAAGGATACCGTCGTGCGGTGGTCGG
This sequence comes from Pythium aristosporum, assembly GCA_023337755.1. Classification (NCBI taxonomy): domain Eukaryota; phylum Oomycota; class Peronosporomycetes; order Pythiales; family Pythiaceae; genus Pythium; species Pythium aristosporum. The sequence continues at coordinate 7,213 of JAADXL010000404.1, read as the reverse complement.
CTGCCAAAGGAATTGGTCGCATCACGGGGCGCCTCCCCTTCGAGTACGCCGACGACGTTGTCCAGTCTGTGCTAGAACTATTTGTCGCGACCGAAAGCGAAGGTGCGTGGCACGGTGCAAGCCTCGCGCTAGCAGAACTCGCGCGGCGCGGCGTCTTGCTCCCGCAGAGATTGACGGAGGCCGTCGACTGTGTATATCGTGCATTGCAGTACGACATTCGCCGTGGTGCCCACAGTATTGGTGCCCACGTACGGGACGCGGCCTGCTACGCGTGCTGGTCGTTCGCGCGCGCGTACGAGCCGCTATTACTGCTGCCTCACGTGGAGAAGACGCTCGCGCCGGCCATGCTGATCAACTGCGTCTTCGACCGCGAGCTCAACTGTCGCCGTGCCGCCTCTGCAGCCTTCCAAGAAAATGTCGGTCGCCAAGGGCGACTCAATTTCCCCCACGGTATTGACCTGCTGACCAAGGCTGACTATTTCAGTGTCGCCAACTTGCGTCACGCCTATCTGGATGTCAGTGTCTTCATCGCAAAATACCCCGAGTATCGCTATGCTCTTCTGGACCATCTTCTGTCAAAAAAGATTCAGCACTGGGACGTGAACATTCGAGTACTCGCTGCCCAAGCCATGGGCAAGATTGCGGCGTTGGATGGTACGCATGCGATGGCCTACGTGTTACCGCAGCTTCTGCGCATGGCAGTATCAGCCGAAGTCGAAGTCACAGCACGACATGGTGCGACCCTCGCGATCGGACACGTGCTGCGTGCGTTGGTGGTGGCGCCAATATTTATCGACGGCGAGCTCCAGGCCAAGATCAAGGCGCTGCCGCTCGAAATTGAGTCCAAGCGTCTATTCCGCGGTCGTGGTGGAGAGACCATCCGAGCTGCTGTATGTCAGCTCATTCAGGTGAACGCGCTGGCTGGGTTTACTCTCAGTTTTGTCAACGTGAAAAAGTACTTCACGATCCTCGAGGAGTGTCTGGTTCACGGAGTCGAAAGTGTGCGTTCAGCCGCGATCGATGCGTTTGCCGTCTTTACGGCGCAGTACTGCCCGCGCATGTTTGAGAAAGGCACACCGGCAGTGCGGCAATTCCTCACTGATATCGTGCCGCGCTACTTGAATGGTGGCATGCTCGCGAAGGCACCAGGCGGCAAGAATGAAGCCATGGTGTTGAACCCCAACGTCGCGACGCGGCGAGGTTACTCTCGGGCATTGGGTGTGGCTGCCACACCATTGCTTCAAGCTACTTTGAGCGATACTATTCGTGTGTTGCTTCGAGCAGCTGACATTCGCGCCCAGATCGACGATGAACAGGACGCAGAAAGTCGGGTCGCAGCTATTCAAGCGCTCGTGGATATCTGCTCTCGCACGGGCGGTGGTGTGGACCCTCTCGTGCTGGACGATGAGACACTCGTAGAGAATGTCGTGCGGACCCTCGTGGACTGCGTCCAGTATGATTACGGTGTGGACGAGCGCGGCGATGTTGGCTCGTGGGTGCGGAAGGAAGCAATGCTCGGCCTCGAACGGTTATTGCTGGACTATCCTTTCAAGATCCGTGCCTTGGAGCGCAGATATGTTGGGAGACGCGTCGCCACGCCTTATGGACCAGGGGTCATCTCTCGCGTGGTTGGTGATGCCGACAATCTGAACATGTCTGCTGTGGATGGCTCCGATGGCACCGATACCGAAATCCTGTGTCATGTCGCGTTTGAGAAGCCCACGCTCGGATTCTACTACTTTCCCCCAAAGGGAACTGCTCTCATCAGGATGCGACGGCTACATGTCCTCAAAGAAGAGGTGGTCGACTCGACTGTTTTTAATCTGCCAGCATCCGCAGAACGAATTCGGACACCCAGCAGGTCTCCTGTCCTCCCACTGGCATTTGCACGGCGCATACCACCAACGATCACGGGGGAGGTGGTACGTAGCTGCCCAACATTTCCTCTCGCGGATCATCATCAACAACAGCCATCGACACCTGACATCCTCTTTGTAGATCTGTGCGCTCGTGAAACAGCTCGCAGAGAAGCTTGACAGCATTCGTGTCGTCGCTGGCACGGTTCTCTTTCGTTTGCTCCATTCCCAAGACCCTCGCGTCGATGGCATCCCGGATCGGTTTCAACTCGAGAAACAAATCTTCCCGGAGTCGCTTTCGATTAACTGGTCCATGGCCCAGGACACTTTCCCGCTGGTTGTGCGGTTAATGGATGTACCAGAGTATATGGAAGCATCCGCGGCGGGTCTCGTTGTGAGCGTGGGCGGACTGACCGAGAGTGTCGTGAAGGCCTCGAAAGCGGCACTTTTCGATTGGATTCGTACCCATGCAGCGGCGAAGAATCTCGGATTGCTGAGTCGCTTCGCGTTCTTCTTGGTGACATTGCTGTCGCGTCACTCCCAAGACGACCGCGTCACGATCCCGCTCATGAAGACGCTCGCGATGCTTCTAGAAGATGGATTATTGTCGTTCTTGTTTGAAAAGCCGTCTGATGAGGACGCCAGGGTGACCGAGTTTGGAGACCGACTATACGCTGCGCTCAAGGGGGAGATCGCCACGACCAATGCCATTCCCAAACTAGCTGCGGGCGTCAACGTGCTCATTGGGCTCCTTCCCAGTGAAACCGAGACGGAGACTAAAGTACTCAAGGCACTGGTGCTGTTTCTCGCACATCGCTTCCCAAGAGTGCGTAAGCTCACGGCTGAGAAACTGTACACGCGATTACTCGTCCACGAAGAAGTTATCGACGAATCCAAGGTACGCATGATCGTGCCAACTCCGGTTTGAAAGTTCTAACTGGATAATGTTATTCCCTATAGTACGACGCGATCGTTGACATTCTAAGCGGGACAGCGTGGGACGGATCGGTACGCAAATGGACAGGTGAAACGTGAGTACTTGGAGTGCAGCTAACTGGATGTGGACTCGGTTATAGATTGCTGACGCCCGAGTTGCACGGAACGAGGTCCTCGAGCTGCTGGGCATGGAGCCACCGCAGAAAAAGCAGTACGGTACCCGCCGGATCTCTCGGGATCCGTGTCGATTCTAATGGAAATGTTTGATTGACCAGGCGTATGGAGAGCACTCTAGCGAAAACATCGGCGAGTGCAGGTGTGCCCGAATCGTACCAATCGCTTGTACAGGATGTCGGGTACTAGTGCTGCTCGCAATGGCCAAGGCGGGATTGGCAGTATAAACCAAATGCAAGCACGGTGAACTGAACGGAAACAAATGATAGAAATTGCAGGCGATCCATCTACACGCAAGTGCAATGACAAGGAGTGTATGAACCTGGAACCCAATTCCTCACCTCTTCAAGTGAGTTGACAAAAATAGGTAACCAGGCCAAGACCCTCAGCCTCTACAGCAACTGTCACTCGACTAATACTTCTCGAGCACTCGGTGATTCCCATGGCGCGACGCAGTCAGCACAGCGCGTGGAACGACCGCATGGCGGCCGCAGAGAGCGAGTCGCCCCTAACGGATATGAAGCAGTCGTCGTCCCAGAAAGAGGCCATCACGGCCCAGATGATCGGCATCATCTCGTCGCGTCTTGACGCTTTGCAAACTCTTGCCAACAACCGCAAGCTGGGCCTCGAGAGCGACCTCAAGGTCAACGCCGACTACTGTTCCAAGATGGTACCCGGTCTCCAGGACCCGTACGAAACCCGCGCAGGTGCGAACAGCCGAGCGAAGACAGCCTCATCAACGACGCTCGCGAGCAACCAGGCCATGATGGAACGTTTGTTTGGGCCGGACGATAAGAGCCGACTCCGCACGGTGCGTTTGGACCCGGTATTTGGAGACCTCTCCATAGCCACGACTGACATAATGGAGATTCGCTGTCTAGCAAGTGCTCAAGAAGAACAAGGCCGAGCTACAGAAAAGCGAGAACCGACGCAACACGCGCGTCCACTTGGAGAAGCAGCTGCAGGCGAGCATCGAAGGTCACATCACGCGCACGGTCGACAACTACGTTTACGGTACCTCTCCCCCCTCCACGGCAGGCGCAGATGGCTCTCCTGTTGGCAATTCACTGCTATCCACAGCGCTGATTCATTTCAACGCCAAACTATTGCTGCTCCACACGGGTGAGCGCATGCGCGTGACCCACGGCAAGAAAAATTTCAAGCGGTTCCTCCTCTCGGACCTGTCGTGCTCGCTCTTTGAAGACATTTTCTGGCTCGTGTTCTGCCACTTTTTCCAGCGGGTACGTCGGACGATTGCCTGACTAATTTGTAATTGACACTGAGAGTGGGATTTATAGAACTCGACGCTTCAGCAGCAGTCGCTCACGGACGCCGTCGGCGCGCGGTACGTGAAGATCCTTTCAACACAGCGCACGAGTAACAGTGACTATCTCTTCCGCGTCTACCCATACGCCGTCGCGAGTGGTGTCTGCTGGGGCTTCCACTACCTCTTCCCGGGCTCGCGCCATCTCTACTCGACGGCATTCAAGAACGACGTATTCCTCTTCGTCGGCCAGCTTTTGCTCGGGCTGCGACTCTGTCCCATATCCGTGCTCAGCATGCGGCGGCAGTTTTTCCCCGAGGAAATGCTCGACGAAGTTGCAGGACTAAAGCACAAGGCCCAACCAAACGCGGCTTTGCCCAACGACACTGCGGTGGAGAAAAGTGTTGGCAGCAGCGTCATGCCCGATCTGTCGGCGCTGCTGCCTCGTTTGAAGACATCACAGTCTAATGCAGTGCTTCCGAGCCCAGCGACTGCGTCTGCAAAACTCCCGAAATCTGCGAGCGAGTCGTACTTGCTCAAGCAGTCCAACGCCGAAAACAGCATCGCCAAGATTCTCCGCTTGCCCACGGCGGGCTTGTCCCACTCGTCACTGGACGATGACTTCGATAACGAGAGTGGAGACTATCCAAGCGGAGACCGAAGCAGTGGAGCACCACGCATAATGCGAACCCACCAGCAGCGGATCTTTTTCAACGCGTCGCAACTGAGTCCGCTCATGAAAGGTTACCTTGGAGCTGAAAACAAGAACTTCAAAAAGCCGAGTTATTTGGTTCGCACGACGCCATTCAAGGAGTGCGCAATCGGTGGCGAAGACACTTTCCACAAGTAGTACGTATTGAGGGGAGGTTAGCCGCCCGGCCAGGAAAGTTGACGATGTATCTGACTAGCTACTCACCCGACCAAAAGCACCTTGCGGCCGACGCTCAGCGTGAACAAGAGAAGTGCCTTCGAGACATTCAACGTGTTCAGCATGAAACGCGGCGCGAGTTATCGGTGCTAAATGAGGTGAGTCGGAATATGAGAGACGAAATTTGGTGGTCGAGAAACTGACAGGATGTTGTGGGGATTGTTTTCGCTACTTCCCAAGACGCGAGAGATTGTATTGACCAGCGGGAAGAAGGCACTGCAGGCGTACTGCACACTGCTGCTAAGCAAGAAACCGTGCGGTGACGCTGGTGACGATGCCAGTGGCAGCCCTTGCAGCGGCTCGGGAAACAACAACAGTCCACTGCGAAATTAGAAGCGTATATGAGATCTCACCCAACAGTTCCCTATTGAAGTTCCATTTATGGCTGCATAATCCCTCATGATGAACTGCTTGGACATCATGCAGCCTGATGTCGACGTCGCTCGCAGCCACCCTCTTGACTTTCCACCGAATCTGCATCGTCGCAATGACCGTCATCAACGCAAGGACACCCGTCGCAGCGACTGTTAGCAACGCACTGATGTCCTTGTGCATGTCCAACCCCGTCGCCACGGTCGTCCAATCTAGATATGTGACCAGCATCAGCAGCGCACTGCTGTCGTAGTCGTGCCACCAAAGGCGATATCATGGCGTAAATCTACGTGGCGTACCGACGGAAGCACTGTGATCACGGTGGAGAGGAACGCAATCACCGTCGCAATGATAGGCAGCACGATCACCAGCAGTCCAGAAAGATCAGACCGAGTTCATATCACTCATCAGGAGAGTGAGTTCGAGATGAGATGTGAGCAAATCATCTCATCACTTCGCGCGGTTGGATCGAGCCATTTCCTATCCTCTCAACAGAGACTATGGGCCATCCAGGAGTCTCGTTCATCCTGCGAACAATAAACAGCTCCAAGTGCGACGTGGGCTTTGTTGCTATGTGCAGCGATGATCTTCAAATGAACCGTGCCAACGCTGGGGCAGCCATTTTGAAGCTCAGCAAGTTCACTCGAAGCGGCAAGTCCTCGAAGTCTCGGACCCAAGGCTTCGAGCCTTGGTTTGGTTTCTTTTACGAGGTCATGACGACGGACACTGGCGATCGAACGTGCGCGGGAACGAACGAAGACAGGACTAGCCGCAACCCAACGCACCGATTACACCTGTGACCACTGATGACGCGCGTTTAGCATCCATCGACCTTCACGACATCGCGACTCACGGTTGTTGAGAGACGTGTGGGAAGAGGCGACGCCGATCAACTGGGAAAATGCTGCGAGTGAAGAAAGCGTGGGCATTGTTCTTCGTCTCTCTTTTCATGGCACCTGAACTGCGCCCTTTCAAGATCTCAGTAGACACGAAAGCCGGTCCCACCAGCTGCGAACACGTCAACAGCTCATGTGAGCACAGTTGAAGAGGGGAAGATGGAAGTCCAGAGGAAGTGTGCTGACAATCCACCCACTAAATTCACTTATTACATTGACATGGAGGTGCCACGTCCAACTATGAATTAAAAGCCCACCTCATACCCAATGTGATAAGATGATTTCGCTGCTGTTCACAGTCAACTCTACAACATCTTAACAAGCCGCGTTGTCCGGTGCAGGAGCCGCGACTGCTTCTGGCCACCCGCACTGTCCACAGTGCCTGGCTGAGCCAGGCTGGCTGTGCTTGAACCGTGTCTATCAGTGGCTTACTCAGACTATCTGACTCAGCCTCTATCTGGTAGACACGGCGAGAGAGGGAAGTGCGCACAACCAGGCCAGCGCACCAGGATTCTACCCGTGCCACCCGAGCTCCATCCTGGAGAGCAGTCAGTCAAAGGTAAGCTCCAGACCAGAGCATGCAGAGCCAGGCGGATGGATGCTGCTGCCCCCACAAAGAGCCACCGCAGTGCAGTGGCCTCTACGATCCAACGCATGTCGATCGCACCCCCGTTGAGACCGTGACATTCGATCAAATCAACGCGCTGCGTCCTCCTCATTCTCCAATTTACTATCTTTCAACGACATCGCCCCCTCCCCAAGCTCCAACTCTTTCTCAACCATGAAG
>JAADXL010000403.1:0-28987 GCA_023337755.1 Pythium aristosporum | reverse complement strand
CCCCCCCCCCCCCCCCCCCCCCGCATGTCATTGTGGTGTCGTGTTGGGGTTCAGCTCTCGTGTCACGTACGATTGGTCAAAAGCCGTGATCTTGAACTGAATTCCATCCAATTAAGTGTGTGTCGAGTCTTGAGTGGCGAACTGACAGACCCTGAACCTCCTTCCGCAACTGCCCCTGGGATGATCTCATGGAGACAACCGCCAGTGTCGCGGGGCCTGCTGGTCCGAGCTGCTGTATCCCCGCATAGTCAGCATTCTCCCTCTGTTTCTGTGTTTGATCAGTTTTTACTTGTAACCAGGGGGTACGAGGGGATGGATGATGGACAAAGATACCGTACCCATTTAAGCGTACCCCGTTGCTGTTCGGTACGCGACGCTTCACGTCCCGACGTCCCTTGGCACGCCCGTTCACAGTTCTCGAGCAGTCTGCTCGTGGAGGGGCGGGCTCCCCCTTATCTCCATGGGGGATCCACTCGATGGCTTTTCACTCATTCCGTATCACACCGCGTTATCGGATCCTCTCCACAACACAGAACCCAAGCAAGCAAACTTACAGATCAGGACAGGACCAAATATGGTGTGCCTCCAACGCCTCGCGCTGCTGAGCCTCGGGTTCGTCAGCTTTATCGCGCTGCAGCTTCAAGACACGACTGCGTACTGCCCGAACGGCTGCACGGCCCAGGGAACGTGCGGGAAGAATGACAAGTGCACGTGCTACCTGCGTCAAGACGAAGATGAGGACGCCAACACCCAGTATCCGGCCTACAAAGGTGCCGACTGCTCGCAGCGCACATGCCCGCTGGGCCGCGCCTGGGTAAGCATGCCCTCGAGCGGCGACCACGTGCTCGCGCACCCCAAGGTCGAGTGTTCCAACAAGGGCAACTGCGATCCGATCACGGGCCACTGCGAGTGCTTCCCCGGGTACGAGGGCAAGGCCTGTGAGCGTACCGTGTGTCCGAACGCGTGCAACGGCCGTGGCATCTGCCTCACGCTCAAGGCCATCTTCGCGCAGCGTCCCGACGTTGGCGGCGTCGCACCCGCCAAGACCTACGCCCCGTGGGACGGCGAGAAGCACATGGGCTGCTTCTGTGATCTTGGGTACCGTGGCCCAGACTGCTCGCTCAAGGAGTGCCCCAGTGGCGCCGACGTGCTGCTCTCGTACGGCAGTACGGAAGGGCGCGACTGCGGAGGTCGTGGCAAGTGCAACTACGAGACGGGCGACTGCGAGTGCTTCCCAGGGTACTACGGCACGGCCTGCGAGAGCCAGACGACCGTCCACTAAGCGACGTGTTTCCTCAGAGGTCGCAGGGACTCCATTTACAGGAAAAACAGTGTTGCCGACCGGATTGCCGACGAGAACATGATAAGGAAAGAAAAACGAGATCTTACGAGCAGCGCAGAGATCGATAAAAATGGAAAACGGCAACTTGGGATGAGAGAGGGAGTTCCACCGCTTGGGGCTGTGTCTTGATTCCTGTACGTTGAGCCCTCGGCCGTTGCCCATCGTACCAGTGTGGGTTGGTGACTGTCCTCTTTCTCTTCAACACACGGAAGCTGTCGGGAAAAATAAACGTGTTGATTTGTTTCTCCGGCATCTACGGTACAGTCGAGTTCTGAAGAATCCCGATTTACTCAATGATGAGCTCGTCGATGGACCAGTCCTCAAAGGAGCCGTCCGGCAGATACCGGCGGATAATGATCGGGATCTTGCGCTCGCGCAGCTCCTTCATGGCGATCTTGAGCGGGTCCGTCTCGCCTTCAATGTCGACCATGACCGGGGCGTTCATGCTGCACACACACATACGCACACGGTGAGTCTCCCTCCCATTGATACGCCATAAAGGCACCCGTATTCGCACCTGATCTGGAGCGCACGCGTGCCAAGCACTCGCGCACGCTCGTACTTGGTCATGTACTTGGTCGTGACGCGGTTGGCGTTCGGCAACTTGTGGGACTCGTCGAGAATCGCGACCTTGGTGTCGTCTTGCGTGCCGTCCTCGACGTTGTCGTACAGCTCCTCCTCCATCTCCTCTTCTTCCTCCGGCACTTCCTCGTCCTCCATGTCGTGGTGGCCACCGTCGTCATAGTCCATGTCGTCCATTGCTGCTTGCCTTGTGTACAGAAAGAGTGAGAGGGAGAGAGGGAGAGGGAGGGAGCTCCACGAGGGGCGCGGCAGGCTCTGGTCTCTTCCGCAAATGACGTTTCCTTCCAGTCAAAATGGAGGGAGCATCTCGTTAAGTTCGAAGCCAGAGACGAACTTAGAGGATAGTATTGTAAGTGACATATTAATTAATAATATGGACTACCGGGTAGTCACGATCTTGAAAGGTTGTGGAAGCATGGGCGATAAGACCAGGAGAAGGAAGCAGAGCACGACAATGCCGACGCCGCCACCGCTCGCTGCGGGCGTTGCAATGGACCTCCAGTCTCCTCACCAGCACCAACAGCGCGAGCAGAAACCATTCAAGTCGTACCACGTGGTCCCGCAGGACGACGTATGGCTCGGTCTTCAGGAGCCGCTGTCGTCGTCGGCATCCAACTCGGATGGCTACTCGGGGCGTTCTCGCGTCAAGAGCACACGTACGCTGCTCGCAACTTCGCGTGTCGAGCGCGACAAGCTCATGCGCGTGATGGAAGATCTCATCCTCAAAGAGGCAGAGTTGGCGTCTGCGTACGAGCTCTTTGCGTACACGCGCACCAAGTCGCTGGCGGACCACGATGAGATCGTCGAAAAACTACGCCAGTATGAAATGCTTCTGCACACTGCCAAGCAGCAAGAAGCCCAGATCTGCGCGACCGGAGTCGACGCTGTACTTCAAAGCCCACAGGAGAGAGCGCGCTGGGAGCACACGCAGACCATGGTGCAGTCGACACTGCCGGAGCTGCTCTCGCAGCTCGAAGAAAGAATTGACGTGAACGGCGCCAAGCTGCGCCAAATCCAAGACAAACTCGAAGCAATCCGCGCGCATCGGCTCGCTGTGCGCGAGGAGATTGCCGACAAGGAGCAGGACATCGCGCTCGCACTGGCTGCGTCCTAATACATGGTATTGTATAGAGAAGAGGGGACGTATTAATACTGTAGTATTACTCCCTCATCGTAGTAGCGGTACTACTACGACTACCCAAACAAATGGTGCTTGTTCTTCTTCTTGGCCTTTTTGCGGGCGACGTCAATGTTGCGGTCCTGCCAATTGCTCTTGCTAATCTTGACGGGGCGGTTGCCAATGTACTTGCCGTTCATTTCGCGCAGTGCCTTAGCGCAGTCGAACGCGTCGCCAAACGACACGAAGCCGTACCCCTTGGTCTTGTGGGTGTACTTGTCGCGCACGACCCGCGCGCGCTGGAACGACGCGAACCGTGAGAACGCGTGGCACAGAATCTCGTCATTCACTTCATTACCGAGGTCGCCGACAAAGAGTCGGAAGTCGTTGTCGGGCCAGTCGGCGAGCGTCGCGTCCTCCCACACTTGGCCGCCGGCCATGCGTAAGTTCTTTTTCGGTTTGCCGTCGACGCCATGGGACCGGGACGACGAGGCGTTGGCGCGTGCGGCCTTGGCCGGATCGTACTCGTAGACCGACTGCTGCATGTTCATGAGCAGCGATTCCTCGGCCGACATGAGGCCGCCCGTCGACATGTCGACACGGTGCACGGGCAGCTGCGCGCGACGCAAGTAGGCGGCCTCGCCCGCCGACAGCGCCGCTGACTCGCCCGTGGTGCCTACGGGGAAGCCGCTCAATGCGCCGCCTTCATGGCTCGATGACGCCGACAGACTCGAAGCCGTCGTCAGCCCACCACTTGCAGTAACGTGAGACTCGTTCCCTCGCTGCACGGGTACGGGTCGTGGTGGTGCGCTGTAGATTTGCGGCTTGGCTTCGATCACGACGGGTGTAGCCGCCACCGTCTTGGCCTTCTTTGCCGGTCCACTGCTCTCGCGTTTCTCCTCGGATTCCTCCGCTTCTCGCGCGCGCTTAGTCGTCGGGACGTGTTCTTCCGTCTCTGCAGTCTCTGTGGTCTCTTCTAGAGACGCCAGCTCCGCCTGGAAGCGCGCAAACTCCTCGTCCAAATCCGCCATCTTCCCTCGCTTGTGCTCTTCACGAATACTTAATTCCCCACCAAAGTTAACCATGTATACATATGTATACCGTGATGTCAGTGTATACTTTGACTATCTCACCTTGTTTTGGTACTCTTCATCTGAGCAGCTCAGCAGGTCCCCGAATTGATTGGTTCGGCATCTGCATTGGTCGACGTCGCTTGGAGAAAACCCGCCAGACCCTTGTCATTCTCCTCTCGCTCTCCATCCCGATGACGGCGGCGCTCTCCCTGACGCCCGAGCGGCTCAACCTGCGCAGCGGCGGCAACTCGTCTGCACAGCAATTCTCGCCGACGCTGCTCTACTCGCAGGACGGCAAGTACCTGTTCCAGCGCGAGGCCCACGTGATCCGCGTGCTCAACACCAAGAACGGCCACGCGCTCCACGAGTGCATCCGCGCAGAGCAGCCACTTCGGTCGCCCTCCCATGGAGAGGACCAAGACGATGAGACCGTCAATGTCCGTGTCGACGTCACAGCGCTCGCGCTGCATCCCTACAACGCGCTTCAATTGATCGCGAGCTACGCGGACGGCATGCTGGTCGTGTGGGATTTCATCGAAGAGAAAATGCTCCAGCAGTTTGATGCCAAGGCGCGCGTGGTGTGGATGGGCGCAAGCACGGCGTCGCCGCTCATGCTGCTGCTTGTGATCGCTGGGCCTAGCGCCGTCGAGAAGAGCGCCAAGGACAAGCCCACTGGCGATGCCAATGAGCCAGAAGCAAGCGACGTGAGCCACTGGTCCGTGGTCGAGTTCAACATGAAGAAGAAGCGCCGCGGCCGCACGCTGCTCGAGCAAAACAAGGTGCCGTTTGTCGCAGCGGCCATGGAGAGCTACGTCTCGCCCACCAGCTCGACAAGCGTGACGAGCGACGAGAGCGCCGACATTTTCCACGGCGACTACCTCGTGATCGCCGCGGCGGCGCGGCTGTTTACGGTCAAGGTCACGCGTGACCTCGACGGTGGGTCGGGGATGGGAACGCCCGTGGCTGTGCAGAAGCTGAGCCACTTGCGGGATGTGACGTGTGTGACGGTGAACCCGCGCGTCCCGCTCGAGTTTGCGCTCGGCGACTCGATCGGCCAGATCTTTCGGTATCTCCAGAATGCCGCGTCCACGGCCAAGATGCACTGGCACTCGCATGCCGTGCGCAGTCTGCGGTACGCGAGCGACGGCCAGTTCTTGCTCTCCGGTGGCGAAGAGAACGTGCTAGTCTCGTGGCATCTTGAGACGGGCCGACGCGCGTACCTGCCTCGGCGCTCGGCCCCACTCATGTGCATTACGACGCGCGTCGACGCGGGCGGAACAGGCTATGCTATCTCGCTCGAGGACAATGTGCTATTTCAGTACAACCCCATTACCCGAGAAGAAGAGTGGCAGTCGATCGGACTCGCCCGGGCCGGCGGGCTTGCCTCGCACGCGGCCCCGTGGAAGCAGCTCATCTTTGATCCGCTCACGCACGCCATCGCACTCAACGGCGTGTCCAGCGCCGGCGTGCTCCAGCTTTACGAGCCATACAAGGACCGCGTCTTGCACAGCGTCGTGCTCACGGAGCGTAACCAAGTCACACGAACAGAAGACGAAGAGCTACCGCAGATCCTGGCCGAGCAGCTCGCGTTCAGTGCGAACGGCTCGGAGCTAGTCACCGTGCACCGCCCTACGGGTACAAGCACGGGAGAAGACCAGGCCCTGCGCTTTTGGACGCGGCGTGCGAACGGCACGTTCTTTGTTCACACGGCGATTGACGCACCGCACGGCACGGCATGCGTGACTTCACTTGCGTTCTCTCCGTCGCTCTTTGCCGGTGATGGCGTGGTCGTCACAGGTGACGCCCTGGGCGAGTTCAAAGTGTGGAAAAAGACGACGATTGTCACGGCCGCGTCCACATCGACGGACCCGTCTCAGCCCCATCAACAGGCCATCACGAACGATGTCTCGACGTCCGTGTGGCACTGCCAGTCGGTTGTCAAGTTCCGTGATATGGCAATCTGGACGATTGCTTTCTCCAGTGATGGCTCCCTGGTCGCCGTCGCGTACGGTGCTCTGCTCACGCTCTGGGATCTCTCGACCATGGCACTGCGTGGCGTGCTCACCTCTGCGGATGGCCTGGCAATCCAGCGGATCCTTTTCACGGGGAAGACTTCGCCATATGTCGCAGTGCGGACGTCCGAGCAAGTGCAGGTCTGGAACTTGCTAACCATGACGCTGTGGTGGCGGTACGTTGTGCCGTCGGACGGCAGCTTCGTGGCCGCGGGCTCGAAGGACGATGAGTTGCTCGTGGTCATTCGCGGTGACACGAGCGAGTATGTCGTCATGACGATGGCCCCAGAGTCTCCCGTGCCGGTGAAGCTCCAACACGTGGTATTCCCGGACGAGGCGGCTGCCGACGTTTGGGCAGTGGCCGTGCACCCCAAGCACGGCGACTTCGTACTGCTGGACGCGCGCTCGAACGTGTTGCGTGCCGGTGAGCAGCGCGTGGATAGCAAGACGCTCCGCCTCGCGGACCAAGAAGACGACGAGAGGACGCCGCTCGCGGCCATGTTCCAGCAGGTCCGCAATGAGTTCCAGTCCAAGCGTCAAGCGAAAGAACGTCGTGCGGCCAGTCCAGACTCGACCGCGGCACTGTTTGACGCACCGGCTCACGTGCTTCCGTCCATGACGACGCTGTACCGGTCGTTCATGGACAAGATGCTGGCCAAGCCACAGGCCAATGGAACTGCGGCTGGAGACGACGACGACGAACTACAGGGCAAGAAGAACCGCAAAAAGGCCACGAAGAAACGGAAGAAGACGGCTGGCGGCCACGACCTGGGCGATCAGGAGGTCGTCGTGAAGGCAGCGGAGCCCCAGGAAAGCGAGGACGCTACGCAGAAGCGAGTCAAGGCCATGGTCGAAAAGGAGCTGGCGAACGCGGCCCAGCAGAAGCACGCGTACTCGGCAATGCTCGCGGGCTTTCGAAAGCACAAGAAGAGCAAGGGATCGAAAGCGTAATCATGATTCTGTATACACTCATCTTCCCGTTAACCCTCCCAGCGAAATGCATGCTATAATGGCATAGAATTTGCTTACGTGGCGTGTGTCTCAGAATGGCGATGCTTTCGGTAACGGCGTGCATTGGGTGGAGTTGACCAGGACAAAGAGAGAATATCCGGCTACCGTATCTTACTAGACCACTCGCACGCAAGGATGCTTTTCACCACCACCGAGTGGCTGCTCCATGGTTATTAGTGACTGACCGGTCGGGAAAGGCGCGACAAGGCGTGTTATTGTCACGAGCTGAGTGCATCTTTTCTCGACCAGAATGACACGTCGAAAAACTTCAAAAAGAACCAGACACACGAGTTGCGTGCGTACCCATTGTGGTATGATCTCTCAATCATTTCGGAGCTTGTCCGTTCTCAGTTTTTTTCAGTTTGCGGCGCCCGTCACGGTACTGTAAAATTTATTATCGTCTGGAGCCTGTAGTTTGTGAACAAAACATGAACTGTCAATATCAATAACGGGCGGCTGTGGCCGCTCAACCAGAAGTAGTGCGACTGGGTTCTTGTCACTGTCTTCTTACATGTAGACACATCTGCAGTTCTGAACAGTAGTAATATGGCAGCAGTCTCCAGTTGCTCGATATAGTAAGTAAATATCATGCAAGTCCGAAGTTCAGAGCTTCAATCTGTCGAGTATCGTCTGGTTGACTCGGAGTTACCAAGAGACAACATGCAGCGGATTCTTGTAGTGTAAAGGCCACACGGGCGTAAGCCTTGACCTGATGTTGAGGTGCTGTATCCAATGCGACCCTCTCTGGTGTTTAACCATACAAAATTACACTGTATTAGAACAGCTACGTTAGTATTATTGTTGACCAGCAAGAGATCGGTTTCGTCAGCTCACATTGACCTGATCTGGTTTGTTGTGAAATGCGAACAGAATCTGACCATGTCAGTACGGCAGACCTTTCTTGGCACCGGTCTGAGGCAGCCAGATGGCGGGATCACTAGCACGGGTTGCCACTGTTTCCAATAAAAATGCTGTACTTTACTTTTTTTTTTTCTTAGCATAATCGTCACTCCAACGGGCGTTTTGACTACTCGCCCGTCGGACGGATGCGAAAAATGCGAGCATTGTGTGATCGGTACCGATTATTAGTCAGTCACCAAGAACACCAGCTTTGTATAATATCCAGTCGGTGCGTGTACGGTATCCGGTATCGTCTCGCACGCCAGAGCTGATCGCCTCACCGGATTCATGTGCGTGTATCATAGCTTTTGCTACCGGACGGTGTACGTCACCTCTGGATGTATGCATGTCATACTCCCCCAAAGTTACAGCGCTTATCCCTCTGTTCCGGAGCGAAATAAATTGACCTCAAGGATTTCAATGCCCGTGCGTCAGTGCGAGCAGCTGCGCACACGTAGTTAAATTAGAGGTGGTCTTTGTTTTGGACCGAACGCATGATCAACTCAACGACAACCATCTCGACACGGTTACAGTCTGTTCGCGCTGTTGACAGCGAATCAAATACATACTGTATCATATACTGTAAGTTGGACTGATTGTCCACCATTGGTCGCGCCTACGGTTCATTCCGAAATCTTCCTCCTCTCGCAAACATCCCGACGTTCAAAAAGACAGGAACTTCGACCGCGACGTAATGGCGTTTGCTAGCTGCGATTCACCTTCCGCAGTCGACGGTGAGCTCGAGTATCTCACGGTCGAGAACTACAACTGGCCCAAGCCATCACCGCCATCACGCCGCCGCCATCGCCTCGACGAAGAAGAAAGGAAACGACGCCACGTCGAGTGCCAAAAGCGGTTTCTCGCGCGCAAGCAGCAACTTATCAAGCAGCTTCCGCAAACGCTCACCAGGCTCGAGCTGCAGCTCAAATTGGTGGAGGCGATTCGGGAGACTGAGGCACTTCAAGGGGAACGCAACCAACTCTTTCTGCAGCTCGCAGGATCGCACGAGTCACGAGAAAGAAAGGAGAGTATGTGGCAGGTGGAGCCACAGGACGACATCGGAAGAGAAGAAAAGTGTGTAGTAGCGCTGGTCACTGACTCGTTGAATGTGGATGCGTTAGTTGCAGAGTTAGGCCCTCCAACCATAACAATTGAATGATTGTTTGGAACCACACTTTATGCTTGTGTTCTGACTACTATCAGCTATAATTCCAAGATAGTGTTGGGCAGAATAGGACAGTAACCGCGTTCATGCGTTCTGCGGTCCTTTTCGTGGTCACCGTCAATTTTTTTTGGTGCGAAGAAAGTCAGGTGAACATGTTCTCCGTGATATGTGACGTGTGAGCAATTGTTGCCCTTTTGATCAGAAAATACGTCCGTTGGAACCGACAAGAATCCGTAACTCTCTATTAGTACATCGTGGCTGAGACTACCGTGCAACTTGAGCGAGCTCACATTGATTCTACTCGCAGACTTCGGCAGGACCAAGGATATCAATTTCACGACACCCACTGTCAACATCGAGATTCGGCTGACTGGGCCGGATTAGTCAAATGCTCAGACAGACAGTATACAGTGACATCTTGTACCGCTCTGGAACTGGAACAGTATCTCGATGGCGAGGGGATTGTTGAACCTCAGAAGGTCTTTTTTGTCTGCCTTACACTGCACGTGAACAGCGCTGACTACATAGTACACTGTACTCTGCAATTTACAAATAATAGTAGTACGGCAAGTGCGGTCGTAGGAAGACAAATGAAAATCGTACACGATCTGGTCACTGGCCACCATACACTACTACCAGTTGGATTCAACTCGGAAGTGGTGCAGAATAGGTGTTCTGACTTGACGTTTTGGCCTACTTCTAGCGTGCAATCCTTGTGGCTCGCCTTCAGTTTAGTCAGCCCTTTGTTGTGCAGAGAGGAGACAGCGAGTGTACCATGCGCGGAAACCGGTTGGCGGCAGCTTATACACAATCTTGGCTGAGTGCGGCCGGTTACGGGAGGTGCTAATGGGAGGTTTACACGCTCTCTCTGGAAATCCTCGCCACGGTGGCATCTTGTTGTAGGCGTGATGCTGTCGTTGGTCGATGCGGCTATGGTCCACGAGCCGTCGCGGGTGTGCGTGCGGCTGTAGCACATCGACGGTCTTCGCAAAAACTGCGGGAAGCAGAGAGTCCGGAAATCCGTGGCCGCCGCTTGGCTCATCTTCTCGAGCAATGTTCGCTGTTCAATGGCCTGAGGGCAGGTTGTACTGTCAGCGCTGCCTGAGGGCTCGCCACCCATGCGTCAACGACTCCCGAAGCCCGACGAGCACACCGAGGATTTATGCTCGAGTTATCATATGTCGGTTGATGCAAAGGTCACGAACGCACTCTCTACGGCCCATGCCTCGGCCGCATCTTTTCAGTCTGGATGCTGACGGTTCCCCCGGAGTTATATCTTAAATTAACCCCCCAGTCCCGCAAACAAGATGTTGCCAACACTTGGGTAAATTATCTAGCCATGAAGAACAGGTTACTGTGTGTATTGGGTTAATCGTGTTGCTCACAGTTCACTCGACTTCAACTTATGTAAAGTGGCATGAAAGTTCAAGTTGACCCTGCAGTTTGATCTGCACCAAATACTAGTACTGTACTGTACGACAGTTGCAACTCCCACAGTTGGTTGGGAAGCACATAACACACGCACGTCTGGCATGCGTTAGGTGTCAGGTCTGACAATACCAAAGCTGACCCCAAGCGTGGCAGTGTCTCACCAGAACTCGGGTTCCCAGCTGAGACGGACATCAGGAAATTGCACAACAGAAACTGGCGTGCACGCTCTATTATAACAGTAAAGACGCTCCCTGTCGTGTTGTACGTAGGGCCTCACGGCCGTCTCTGAAGCTACTAGGTACAATTATTGCGCGCAATAGACGTCAGCTTCATCATCATCATCATCAACAGTAAAGACGCGGCGAGTATAGCTACAGTGCGCAATGACGCCACAATCACGCTTCAAGCACTGCCGAACTGCTATTAATAATACTGAATTTTTCTCAACGTCGATTAGGCTCGAAAGGCGACAACTTCAACGATAGCGATACCACTGAGCAGCTGCCATAGGGAGATGTGGGGGTCTCTTTCCCGCGGGAAAGCCGAACGATGTTGTTGCCTGACGACAGCGTGTACACTTTACACCATCTTCGGATCAAGTTGGTCGAAACTCAAAGGGACCAACTGAACCCACGCAAGGGGCAAGCCTTTGTGATTTGGTGCCGATTCGTCAGCCCAACTCCACACCTTTCGACATTGTAGAATACTACTTGGAAGACGTTCGAGGGGCATAAAGTGACAATATGGACCAACCAGAAATACTACTTTTGGTGAACATGACTTTTATCCAGTGCGAATTTGCCGTATCCATTTTATCGGCAGATCGGTGGCGCCGGTCAAATCGCGTGTACCCGGGAGACAAGGCCACCGCGGCATTTGCAGAGGCGGGTCCAGCGGCGAGCTCCCCTACGAGCGACTCGATTGATCTTTTCGGTTGCAGGGGGAGTTTTTAGTGGAAAGAGTAGGGGTGTGAAGCATAATGCCCCCAGCCCCCATCTGACATTACAGAGTCACCCTGTGTCACTGAACAGCTGCGCCAGTCACACTCAACTCCGTCTGGCCCGACGGTGGACCATTGGCGTGTCGTCATGTGGCGTTACTTTACATGGCCCAACGAATCGTCCACTTCACAAATTGACTCCACGCGCACAAGCCTCATCACAGTTCAGTTCGCACTTTCACAACAGCTGCAATGCACTCGGCCCGTTGCGACTCACCTTCGACCATCGATGAACCGCTCGAGTATATCACGGTGGAAAGCTACAACTGGCCCAAGCCGACGCCATCCAAGCGCCATCGCCTCGACGACGATGAAAAACGTCGACGCCACAGTGAGTGCCAGAAGCGGTTCCTCGCGCGCAAGCAACGGCTCGTCAGGCAGCTGCCTGTGGAGCTTGCCAAGCTCGAGCTTCAGCTCAAGCTGGTGAAGGCAATGCGGGAGGCCAAGGAGTTGCAGATAGAACGCGATTTCATCTTCCTGCATCTCTGCAAGCTGTCTGATCCCGAAGGGATAGAGGGACGAGCGAGAGAAGAGAGTACGTGCTGCTTTAAATCACAAACGACCGACGACGAAGCAGAAGAACTGTATTTAGAAGCGCTTGTTGTTGAGTCGCTGAACGTCGATTCGCTGGTCGCAGAGTTGGGAAATGATATATGAGTGGGAGCGTCGGTTCTCAATGATTACCATTGTTGACTTCAAACTTGCCCGCACGATTACGCTCATGGTCTTGACCTCATTGTCTGCTCTTGATACGGTGAATGCCGCGTAGCGGTTATCTCCATGATCTGGGGCACGTCGATGTCGATATTGGTCGCCCTTTCGACTGCAAATATATCCGATCAAGCCCAATGAGACTAGTCTCTCTGTGAGTCTTTTAAACTATACGGTTATAGTTACGAGTTCTGTCGTGAGCATCTCGACTGCATCCGTTAATGATGACGATGCCATTTCGATTGGCGTGGTCATCATCAAGAATTGATTAATTAAAACCTCTTGGAGTCCCATAGCCTCTAGGACTCCCTATTGTGGCAGATTAACTTACTCGATGCATCCTGAACTATAATAATATCACCCTAAGGACATGCTACGCGCACGCAGCATGCTCCCGCAGCAAAACCCACCTCGACGTAGTTGGTCAGCCCGCCTGCCATCACTCGACGCCGAGAGTGTCTCCCGGCAACACCGACCGCTGGCTTCGTGTCTGACGCTGTCCGGCATTCCCCCGGGTGGTTTCCCGGTCAGACGACGGGCGCGTCGACGTTGATCGCGGCGTGATGCAGTTCCCTTGTCGGAGCGATTCGACTGCGCGCCCCGTGTGATTCTGCTATACGACTGTGGGTGAATGTGGAGACGCAGCCCCTTGAAGGTTTTGACGAAGACTCTCCATTAGAGGGATGGTTCGAAGCGTATGTGAACCAGCGCTGTGTCACCGTGTGAGCAGCCCCAGCTTTAAGTCAGATACAGGCCTGGATGGACAGTTCGTGGTTTGAAGGTGAGGAGATGGGTCACTAGCCGTGTCGATAAAGACTCAGTGACATAACTAGAGGTGTATTGTTTCCTGGCCGATGCGGCAGGACAGGACCCACCCGGTTCTTGCGGTGCAGTAGCTGTCATACCCCTGTGCACCAACGGCTAATACAGTCAAAATCGAATCAAATCTCCGGTAAACCCAGAGAGCGTATATGTTACTGTGGAAAGGACCTTGGACCAAAAGATCCAAGTCCAACCAAACACGAGAAGAAAAGCCCGGCAAAGCGAGATGTCGTTGAGCCACCACGAAGCCGTGGGACTAGGAAAATGCTCCTGCGCTTTCGCGCAGAAGAATTTAGGACTACACTACCGCTACTTCCTCCATTTTTTATTGGCCTTAGGACGCTAGACACACACACCTCCGTTCACATAGTGCGACGTTCGGTTTCACGAACACACTTGGTTCCGTAGGCTTTCAGCAGGATAGCCTGCCATCACAGGTCGAGTCGTAACGAGTTTCTCGATTGCCGTTGAAGCCATCATTTTTGGCGAGCTCATTTCAATGTGTGGAAAAGTCTGCTCCTTGGCCTTCCCCGAACGGATCTGGTGGGTTTCGTGTACTCGATTGGTTAAAATGCAGGTCATGACAGTAATTCAGGTTCACACGTACGGTGCTACTGTACGAACCATTTTGATGGGTGCGTGTGGCGGTTGTCATGGGGTATCCACCGACTCCAGTCACTTAATCGACCTCTGCGTTGTGGCCCGGAGTGGTCTTGCTGCGGTCAGTCCAACGAACCGCGTGCTGCGCTTATATACACTGTAGCCTGACGACAAACGGACTCTCCCGGTGCATCGCACTCTACTCTACACACCAATGGTCTCGGAGGGTCTCCAGCCAGGATGCTACCGATAGCTGTTAGGGTTTGGCTCAAGTGCGACTCGTCCACTCTTCCCAACAACATTTTTCGGTTCCCTATAGCATGCTTCCACATCCAAGTGACGATCTTTCTATGAACAAGCTGTGTCCGGTCGGCTTTTCTCTGCAAAACTGACATCTCTGCTCTGCGCTCTACTGTATCCGCTGATCAAACGCCACACGATATTCCGAGCAATCGGTGAGGACAGCTGAGCCGCAGACAGGCACCACCCAACAGTGACCCAGAAAACGTATACGACCATAAAAAAACAAACAGCACTTAGCGCTATGTACGGTACAGAACCTCGGGACAGTCAGTATTCTCGCACCTGAGCAGCGTAATCGTGAAGTCCACCAAACTGTATGGGATCCACACAAACCCACAACAGTCCCGGGACTTTAGACTTGGATTGCACTATATTACCCGTTAGCTCCCGCGGATGCGATTATGCCATATCGAAGGCGTCGGCCTAGATCCACGCTGTAAAGGATGGATCGGAACACCCACAAGATACTTCCAAGGATCACTTCAACCGGCTGCCTTTCTATAAGTTTGACCCATGCATCTGGACAATACGCGGACGTGGATGAGCCTTCGATACTGGACACATAGATACTCTCTCGAGCACGACATTCCCGCATTCTCTTCCAATCTCCGCGTACACTCTCTCCTCCTCCAATGAGGCAGAACGATCTGATTTCGCATCCCCCTGTACTCCCTTGCGCTATCGTCTGACAGCACGACTCCAGAGTGTACTTGTCTCTCATCACTTTTGCAACTGCATCGTGCAGCTCAAGTTAGCCTCCGATTTGACCTCAACACCACAACCGCATCACCACAACCCCCAAACCCGATTCAAATGACCAGCCAAGACGAGTCACCAACGAGCGTAGACGCACCGCTCGAGTACATCACAGTCGACTCATATGAATGGCCAAAGGACCCACCACGACCAAAGCGACCACGGTTGGCAAGCGAGGAACAAAAGCGACGCCACCGTGCCGACCAAAAGCGATTCATGCAACGCAAGCGAGCGCGATTCGAGACACTACGCCAAGAAGCAGCTTTATTCGAGCTGCAGGTTCAATACCTGGAGGCGCTGCGCGAAGAGAACGAGCTGCTAGACGAACGGCGGCGACTTGACACACTTCAGCAGGTCCAGTTTGCCGCGTGCATGAATTGGCCTTCCGTTTCACTCCGAGCAACTCCGATTCGACTTGATGCGACAGATCGGTGTGAGCCCGATAATGAGCTGGACAGCCATCTCGTAGGCCTGCTCTTTTCTTTATGAGAACGTGGCTTCATGCTGTGAGCACACATATGTTGCGCTCTATTCACGTCTCCCCAACGTCGTTACACTCCGTGTCCCAAGTTTGCGTGGGTATCATCGTTAATCCACGCGCACGAACCTCGTCACTGTTCTGTTCACACTTTCACAACAGCTGCAATGCATTCGGCCCATTGCGACTCACCTTCGACCATCGATGAACCGCTCGAGTATATCACGGTGGAAAGCTACAACTGGCCCAAGCCCGATGTAGGGGGTAAAATTTTGCCTGCGAAATCAAAAACAAAGCAAAACAAAACCAAGCGCCGTCGCCTCGACGACGATGAAAAACGTCGACGCCACAGTGAGTGCCAGAAGCGGTTCCTCACGCGCAAGCAACGGCTCGTCAAGCAGCTGCCTGTGGAGCTTGCCAAGCTCGAGCTTCAACTCAACCTGGTGAAGGCAATGCGGGAGGCCAAGGAGTTGCAGATAGAACGCGATTTCATCTTCCTGCACCTCTGCAAGCTGTCTGATCCCGAGGGGATAGAGGGACGAGCGAGAGAGGAGAGTACGTGCTGCGTTAGATCACAAACGATCGACGACGAAGCAGAAGAACAGTGTTTAGCAGCGCTAGTTGAGTCGCTGAATGCCGATTCGCTGGTCGCAGAGTTGGGAAATTGAATTGGAGCTGGTCTCTATCATGAGCATTGCTGACTTTGAACAATTCCAGACGCCTCGGTCTCGCTAAGACTCGTGTTTGGGTACCGATGATAGTGTGGCAATTGTCTCCACGGCCTGGGGTTCGTCATATCATTCCTAAAATACGACCCATCTAGTCCATTGAAATACGTATCTCTGTCAGAGTTTCCCTGTCCGATTTCAGCTACGAGTTCTGTCTTTGGCGGCTCGACTGCATCATTTGATTGCTGAGTCGTTGATCATGACTATGCCTCTCAAAGTGGCGCGGCCATCAGCTAGAATTATTTCATAATATCCTCTCGGACTCGAAGAGGCAAGACTAGGAGCATGCAACAGCGCAGAAGCTCATTAGTCTAGAGAATAAGGTTAGAATGAACGGAGCAAATGACTGGTCATCATCCTTCTCATCTCTGTTATGCATGTACTGTCACAGTGAGCGAATGACTCATCATCATCCTGCTCATCTCTGCTGTATTGTCGGAGTGAGCAGCACGGGGACGACTGTACTTGATTGGTCAAAATGCTGCTTATTTTAGCGATTCAGGCTCGCACGTCACACACTGCATACAAGTCATGTTGATGGGTGTGCGTGGCGGTTGTTATAGGATCTACTGACTCCAACACTTTGACTGTCCAGTGCGTCGCCGCGGCCCGAGTACTGTCGACGCCGTGAGTCCAATGAACCGTGTGGTCTTTCCAAGAGACTTCGTCAAAATAGAGACACCAGAATTCGGATCGCTCCTGTATCATCACTTCTACTGTAGCCTGAGGAAATCGGACTTTCACAGTTCGTCGCACACTCCCTATCAACGGTCTCGGAGGATCTTCCGCCGAAGTACTACGCATTATTGATGGGGTGTGGGGCAGGTAAGACTCGACCAGCGCAAGACCACTTTTTTGGTTAATTAACGTTACCGGTACCACTATGTACGTACAATACCTCCACATCAAGTACCGTAATTTTTGGCCTGTGAACAAGCTGCGTCTGGTTGGCTTCTCTATGTACTGCTGACATCTCTGCACTGTACAGTATCTGCTGATCGAGCGCCACACATTTTCCAGGTGGTGAGACCAACCGGTGCAGACAGGCGCTCCGGCCAGCACTGACTTAGAAAACGTATGCATCCCGTTCTTGTAACACCAACTATGACAACAACCAGTGCGATGCATGATATCAAATCTCGGGACAGTCCGTCTCCGCACCTAAGCTGAGGCCTCAAAGACCCACCGACAGTGCATGAAATCCACACATATTCCAACCCAGACCCAGGCGCTGTGGGTTTGATTTGAACTTTATTACCCGTTAGCTCACGCGGATATGCGACTATGCCCCATAAACTGGGCGCGATCGATCCGAAGGCTTCGGCCTAGATCCACGCTGTAAAGGATGGATCGGAATACCCACAAGATACTTCCAAGGATCACTTCAACCGGCTGCCTTTCTACTAGCTTGACCCATGCATCTGGACCAATACGTGGACGTGGATGAGTCCTTCGGTACTGGACACAGAGATACTCTCTCGAGCACGACATTCCCGCATTCTCTTCCAATCTCCGCGTACACTCTCTCCTCCTCCAATGAAGCAGAACGATCTGATTTCTTACCTCCCCTCTACTCCATTGCGCCATCGAGGTGCATCACGACCCCAAAGTGTATTCGTCACTCGTCACTCTTGCAAATGCATCGTGCAGCTCAGTTGAACCTCCGAACCTCCGGTTCGACGTCATCACCACAACCACCAAACTCAAGCACGAGTCAAATGACCTGTGAAGGCGAGTCACCCACGAGCGTGGACGCACCGCTCGAGTACATCACGGTCGACTCATATGAATGGCCAAAGGACCCACCACGGCCGAAGCGACCGCGACTGGCAACCGAGGAGCAAAAGAGACGCCACCGTGCCGACCAAAAGCGATTCATGCAGCGCAAGCGAGCGCGGTTCGAGACACTACGCCAAGAAGCTACTTTGCTCGAGCTGCAGGTTCAGTACCTGGAGGCGTTACGAGACGAGAACAATCTGCTAGATGAACGGCGGCGACTTGTCGCGCTTCAGCAGGTCCAGTTTGCCGCGTGCATGAATGGCCCATCCGTTTCGCGTCCAGCAACTCTGATTCGGCACGATACGACAAATCGGTGTGATTCCCAAAATGAGCTGGACACGCTTCTCGTGGACCTCTTCTTTTCTTTGTGAGAACGTGCATCGAAACCGCCACCAGCACACGTGTTTCCGCTTCATTTCCGTCGTCCAACGTCGTCCCACTATGCGTCCCAAGATCGCGTGAGTTTGTTTAGCTCGATAGCATCAAGTACAGTGATCGAAGCTCGATTCTCATAGCCCCTCTCTGTCTCATGGTTTCGAACCAATACATTTATTGGGAAAGTCTACACTCGCCACCTACGTATGAGGCCTCCCGTGGCTTGGCTACTCGGATGAAGTGCACACCGCTACTGTATCAAAGCATGAAAAGCGAAATGTATCATCGAACGTGCACATCGCATAACCCCTCACTCATCTCAGCGAATCGCCGTGGTCGCGTCCTGAAGTCCAACTGGAAAGTAAAACGGTAACGCGCGTTTGCAAAGCACCGCAGCTTGCGAGAAGTGAAGTTTCTCGGGTGTCGACACGTCCATGACCGATGCGAGATCTGTGACTCCAGGCTCGGCCGTTGTGATGGAGAAGCTCGTGCGGTTGCCAGCAGCAATCGCATCACGCTCCGCACAGAATCGGGACCCAGACGCGGTGAAGAAACTCTTGTTGACCATCGACGAGTACTGCACGAACGGTTCCATCCACGACCAAAATGTTGAGACATTAGTACCCTCAAGGAACATGAGATAGAACCACGGACTCGGGTTGGCAACCACACGTGGAAGTTCTTGGACAAGCGTGTAACTGAGTAGCACGCACTCGAGGCTAGGACCCTCGAACATCTGAGCGGGCACAGTTGCGATCGGGCTTCCGGCAAACGAGAGCAGCTTGGGGTTCATCTTGACCACGGTTGGTGGTACGGACTGCAGAAGGGAGACCTCAAATGCCAGCGCCATGTCCTGAGGCCAGAGCTCGTGAAGATTATCGGGTAATGACTGGATATTGGTGGTGCTCGTTGTGAAGCTCCGTAGGTGTTGCGGAAAGTCCTTCGTAAGAAGCCCTGGGGGCAGCTCACCGTTGGAAAAGTTGGTGCGAATCGCAAAGAACGCACACATTTTCCCGTGATGCGTGAAGGTGAACGCGGCTTCTTTGGGCCATGCTGCAATCGTCGAGTTGTACACCTTCAGGCTCGTAAGACGGTTGAAATACTGAAGCGCCGACGGCACTTCGAGCTGTGGGCAATGGCGCACAAAGAGCCGAGCGGTCGCACCAAACTCGTACGTGTTCCAGGCCTTCTGCATGGATTCCTGCGAGCCGGACAACCCTCCGAGTTGATGGCAGTCGAGTTCGACCAGCGAACACGCTGGCTTGTTGACAAACCAAGGGTGGAGCTGGAGTTGGCACGGTATCTGTGACGATAGTTGACGCGTCTCCGCCACTACATGGACGACAAGGATCGCAAACCCAAATGCGACGAAGAATGTCGGACCTGCCTTTTCATGCAGAAAGTTGATGATTCGAGTGCTCTTAGAGGAGCCCCCTTTCTTAGGCCTTGCGGAAACAACTTTCGCTCGGCTTGGGTCAAAAGTCTCGTACGGTTCACGAGCTCTGTTGTCCTTGTCTTCATCGGGTTTCACGATCGCACTGGAGCCTATCTTGGCAGGTAAAGCAGATGCCTCTCTGGACTCAACAGGCGGAGTGAGCATATCCTTGATCGACTCTACGCACTGCAGGAGACCGGCCGCCAACACCAACCGCGACGCCATGTCGGCCCATGACACCACAAGCATCATCTGGAACTCTTGCTGCATGTTGGTGAACCACACATCGTCGAACCATTGCGTGAACGGGAAGCCGAATAGTGGGTCCGTGTACTGCGGCAAGTACGTCGCAAAGATCGAGAACGAAACGCCCATCGACGAGACCATGTCGAGCACAGCGTCACACAGCAGGCTCATCATGCGCCGATCGACGTGGCGGTTGCCGTAGTAGCGGTGCAAAATGGGCATCGACCAGCAGTTGGCAATGAGTAGCACAACGTAGAAGCGGACGAGCCCCACACGCGGCAGCAAGTAGCTCATGCGGTAGACCTGAATCGTCTGCAAAGTAGTCTCGACCAGCTCACGCGCGAGGAGCAAGTGGTCGAAGTACGGGTTGTCCACACCTAAGACACCTTCGCGCCCGAAGATCGAGTTGGTGACTGCCATGGACAGTTCCAAGAACATCGATAGTCTGCTCGTGTCATCTGTGCTGCTACTGCGCCTTTGGCTCGGCGAAGGCGGAGCCGGCGTGTAGGGCGCGATCGACGGTACTTTTAACCAGATACGCGCGAGCGTCAGCGGTAAAGTCGGCAGAAACACGAGCCGTCGCGCCTGAAGCGAGCCGACAATCATCGCCAGCATGAGCAGAATGTGGAATACCGCGACGATCCAGTGGATTCTTGAGACAGTGTAGTACTGGAAGCGCGAGATCCCAATCGAGTACGTCTCGAGCTGGAAGGCAACGTTTGACCAGCGCATATCATGGTAGAGCACAGCGGCGCCGACGTAGTAGCCGGCGTTCACAGCGTGGAGAATCAGCAGGACGAGCCACCAGAGTGCGAACACCACCGATGACGTCTTGAGATGCATAACAGGGGGGCGAGTGAACTGGCGCACTACCACGAACGCATCCGCAGCAGGAAGGATGTCCACCATGGCGACGACCAAAGGGGGCGAAGCGATCGCTTGCGTGGACCAAGGCGAATGCGAGAATGGACACGAACGAAGCGGAGGCCACCCGTGGAAATCGACTGTCGCCCTTTGGAATTTCGCCTTGAAGCCCAAGCATGTGCACATAACTTTGCTCCCAATTTAGACATGGCTACGGTTCCTTGGTGGCGAGTCATTGGTTGGTGTAAAATTGCGTTCACGACCTGTGTTTTGACCGATGGTAGCCTAGGTTCCTAGGGTACGATATAGTCAATAATAAAACGATACCGGTGCAGCACTTGAGTGTGGTTCATACGCTGCCCTTCTTGGTCGATTTCAACAGAAACACTGACCACGGAATCCCATGTCCATGGTGTGTGTATGGCGTGGGGAGGCACGTACGAGCCGTAAATGTGGAGCGTTGGGAAGTGAATTTCGCACGCCTTTCACAAAGTTGGCACTCGCCCTTTTGAGCGATTTGGTATCATCCGGATGTTCGCGGTCAACACGCACATAGATGTTTGGACATCACCTGTATCGATCGGTCAATCCTTCTTCCGCAAAGAAACATGCATAGACATAAATTCTACTTGCACGAGTAAGCACCGGATGCAACAATCCGAGCGTATTTATACATCAGGCGTTGCCGTCGATCAGGGATGACTGGACAGGACGAATCATTCTATGAACAAGTTGTCAATGTTCGGTCGGGTTTTCTCTGGGATGAGATCTCTGGATCCACTGATCGCCACACAGTAATCATGCAGTGAGACCAACTGGTGTGGAAGAGCGACGCCACAACAACATCTACGATTGCAGCATTAGAGCAAAAATGACGACCGCCAAAGACGCACAGGCAATAGTCACTTCTATCAGATCTCGGGACAACCAGGCCTCGCACATGAGCAGCATCATCCTATAAAGGATGGACTGTATGGCCCTTCGATACTCGTAAGCGACTGCACTTCTGTAGAAAGAATCCACGCATTCTCGATCGCTGAGGGCATGAAGTGATTGAAGTCAGACATACACGCACGACATTCCCGCATCCTCAATCACTTGCCACACACGTCGGTTGCTTCACTCGCTATCAGGGCAGGCTGACCTTTGTCATTCTTTCTATCGCTTGTACTACCTTGCGGTACCGCGTCGCCGGTCTTAAGTGCATTTGATCCAATTGACTGTGAGGCAAGTGCAATCGAATCTCCCACTCGAAGCTCCTAGTACAAGTACCGGCGTCACCGCCAAACTCAGCCCAACTGACCTGTGATGTAGATCACTGCCTCGGATGAATGCTGGACTGTATATATTTTACAGTGTTGCGCCTGTCGGTGCACTTCAGTACTAGTGTACAGAACACAGTTCCTGTACACTGTACAGTAGCTGTGCTGTCTTGGTCTCAGAATGTTGGACGCCAGCTCACATGAAAACTTCGAAAAACACAAAAGAGAAGAGCACAGATCCCCATTATTGTTCTCATTATTACATGAGTTTCAGTTTGAAAATCAGTGGCAGATACTGCACATCGTGTTGCACTCGACGACTGCGCCAACATTTCATACTGGGCAGTTATCCCCGTACAATGCGACACCTCGGTACTTATCCACTCTGACAGTGTAGTAGGGATGAGCAGGATCATTGTGGGCCTTCCGTATTGTTATGTCTAATCTCAATCTATAAATTATCATAAGTAATAAACATGGTTGGGTGTCACATTGTACGGGGATGACTGTATATATTTCTTTTGTATTCAGAGATGTCAGTATTTCAGCTTGTACATAGAAAGAACATCACCATGAGGATTATTCCCGCACATTTCCATGGTCTTCTTCAATGTCTCCCTCCCACGTGATTCACACCCCACGAGTTATCGGCTGCATGATGGGTGGAGCCCGAGACCCACGCGACGCGTAGAGTAGAGCGTGACGCGCGGGGAGGATCCATCTTTCGCCAGGCTACAGATTAGCGGTTGGTGTGTGTTGATACTGAGCCGATCGTCCTGTATCAGCGTTGGCGTTGAAGGAGGCAGCTGCGGTGATCGTCAATTGTCGCTTAAGAATTCTTGACCTCACAGTAGTTGACTCGGGTAGGACCACACTTGACAGTCGAATTATAACTGACCGAAGAGGAGCAGACGCAGAACAGCATCTGGTTAAGAGAAGAAAAGTAAACAGGGACAGAGGCTTCACCACTGGACCGAAGAATACTCTCTCGCGAGCACGTCATTCGCGATTTGCATATCCCAAACCACGCAGTTACTGCCATGCCGCCCATTGGGATTCAGGCCCCGCTGAGCGAAGGACGGTGGGAAGACAGCTGGTATTGACATCTTTGAGCGCCTCACGATGCAGAAGACGATGCGGAAGGCGATGCAGGCCGACGCAGCCGTGTACCGCAAGTCCGAGACGCTGCCCGATGGCGCAGAAGATCGACACCTTGACGACTCAGTTTCACGACATTCGCGTGACCGAAACATCGCTCAATTGGAAACTTCTATGATCAAGGAGAGATGCACTCAGGGAGGCCACACGCACTCGCGCAAGAAGCGTTTTGGCGTTAATTCGGCCACACGTGGTTCGTGCATTATCCTCCGCACTTTTGGAATGTTGGTCGCAGCGAGTGTTCATGGTACGGCCGACGCCTCAGAGAGCGACAATTCGTCGGATGCAAAACCGATCGCCTATGGTGTGGGCGGCAGCATGTTCGATTAAGGTGAAGAGCATATCTGACTTGCAGTGTGGCTCAAACAGACTCTTTGAGGACACAATTATTGTCTCCTCAAATAATTCTACCGGGCCTCTCTCTTTCAGCGGCCAGTTCCCGACAACGCTCCGGAGGGCCATACCTCGCCCTTCAAGCAGCGTGGTAACAGATTGTTCTGAGGTCACTCGTGGCCATCCTTGGGTGGTGCCTCAGTCGCGTCAGCCGGGCGAGAGCACGGTCCGACACCCAAGAGCAGCGACTCATGCAGCTACCTGTTAGAAGGCTATCACCACGCACCGTCAGCACTACGCTCGATGCGCACGCTCCCACGCTACACACACAGCTCGTCGCGGCGCCCCGATAGTTTTTTCTTGGAGCACCAGCTGGGCTTGTAGTTGCTGCCGTGCACGCAGCACTCCAAGCGGCAAAGCACGTCATAGGCGTACATCGTCCCCTTTCCACTCGGTCCACGACGCCATTATCTCTCTTTGATACTTTGGTTATCTTATCATTCGTTTCGCTGCGAGACTGGTTGAGTGGGGCCAGTGCGAAAGATACCACGCTATCGTTTTGAGCAGCAACGCAGACGAACGATATCCTATGTGCATGGTGTATGAATGACATGAGGCAGCACACGCGAGCTGTTAACGTGGAAATAGGTTTCGCACACCTCCCGAGGTTCGCGTTCGCTCTGTACACAAGCGAAGTGGTACAGTAAAACGTCGCCTAGACTAGAGCAATGTTCGCGGCCAACACGCACGTCCAGTTTCTTGCCCGAGTAGTCGTTAGCATCAACCAATCTGTTTTCCAGTCATTCCTCAACAGTTGCGGATAGCATTGAAGCACAAAAAGGTTCCATATTGGCCGCGTGCTAGACGCGTTTCGACACCCGGGATCTCATCAGTAGCTTTACCAATCGAGAACTGAACTCAAACTACAGGGATTTCCAAGTCCGAGGACATGGAAATCCCCCGTTTCCCGCTACCAATAGCGTATTTACATCGATCGTAAATAGCGTAAGAAATGCCTGGGATCACGGTGAAAATTGCTGATCACAATTTCAACTAACAGCATCCTGCAGGACGTTTATTCTGTTGCGTCTTGGAGGCATTATCGTTCGTTTGGCTGTTGAGAGCTGGTCTCCCTGGCCGTATGTAGGTATCAGATTGCGACGGACGACTGGACCGGACTGGACCGAGCCATCTTAAAGCGATGATCATTATATGAACAGGTTTGCCTATAGCCGGTCGGCTTTTCTCTACAACTCTGGATCCACCGATCAAACGTCACCTGATTTCCATGCAGTGAGACCACCTGGTGCGGAAGAGCGAACTCCACAGCATCGTCTAGTACAACACGACCGCCAAACATGCACAGTCTACAGTCACCCCTATTAGATCACAGGACGCTCAGTCGTCGCACATGCGCAGCATAAACCTGTAGAAGATGGAATGAACAATCCCAAGATACTCCCAGCACGCACATTGAGCGGCTGCCCTTCCATAGAAGGAATCCACGCATCTTGAGGGCGTGGGGTGACTGACGACGGGCATGCTCTTTCGCGCGCGCACAACATTCCCTCATCCACGTGTACGTCCCCCGCACGTCTGTGTGTGTCTCCATTCATTGCAGTCACACTATCCGGGCAGGATGACCCTTTCCATAGTTTCTATCATTTATAGCACATCACGATATTGAGTCACAAGCCCAATGTCTCATATTTAATTGTGGTGCAGATGCAATCGAATCGCCCTACTCAAGCTGCTATTACAACGACAGCCGACACCGCCAAAACTCAGCTCAACTGACGAGTGAGGTCGATCAGTATTGTAGGAAGGCTGGACTGTATGTATTCTACGGCGCCTGTCTGTGGAGTTAATTCAGTACTGTTTTTATAGTTGTGAGCGTCGCGCTGCACTTGGCCACACAATGTAGGACGCGAGTTTACATGAGAACAGTGCATGTCTAGCATCCTAAGGAAATAAAAAAAAAAGAGTTTACATGAGAAATCTGAAGATAGAATGGCACAAATCCCCGTTGCTCTCACCACATGAAAATCAGGCGCAGAGAATCAGAATCAATCGTGCGACAGTGGACATTTCTAAAATAGTCTGAGATGTCAGCACTGTACAGAAAAACCGAGCGGATAAAAGACGGCTTGTACATAGAAAGAACATCGGCATGATGAAAACTCCAGCACATCTCCATGGTCTCCCTCAATGTGTCTCATGTGATTGGCACTCCACAAGCTATCGGGAGCATGGTGGGTGGAAATCCTCCGGGACCCAGGCGATGCGTAGAGTAGAGCATGACACGCTGGGAAGAGCCCTTTTACGTCAGGCTACAGATTAGCGGGTGGTGGTGGGGATACTGAGTCTTCCTGCACCATATCAGCGTTGGTATTGAAGCGGCGATCGTCAATTGTTGCCCGAGGCTTCTTGGATTCATAATAACTGACTCGGCGGCACCACACTTGACCATCGAAGCGTAAGTGACCGAAACGGAGTACACTCAGCTGGTCGACGAACGGAGCGACCACGTGGTCTCATACGCAAGTGGGTGCCTGGAACTCGCTGGCCTCTCACTCTAGGAAGCTTGGTGTGGCAAGCTGTAGAATTCCAGCAGTTCGCTACATTAGCGTCTCTTTGGTCGCACTCAATATATTATTCGAGCAGATGCAGCTCCGCTTCTCGACCACCGGTGAATACACCGCCATACGTACAGTACATTTCTTCAACTGACGATCTTTTAGAAAATGAAGTACAGTAAGAACGACAGGCTGCTTCAAGTTCGTCAACTTTCTCTGTAAATTCGACTTCGTGGGGTCTCGAGAGCCACACGATTCCAAGCCGGCACAAGTAGACAGGCTCACATTCATACTATGAATGTGAGCCTTCTTTTCAGAGAAAAAACGTAGACAGGCAACAGAGTACAGTACAGTGTAGTCTTCTGACAAATCGTTCTGAGTCATACGCACTGCAGCACCCTTGTGCCTTACCTTGACTTGATGCCACAGAGACCCGCCCAGTACATATTCAGCTCCATCAAACAAGACATGGAATCCACCTGCGCTCAAGAAGGACCAAGCTGTAAAGGATGGGGCAGCGATACTTCGCTCTCAAATCAATCGGCTCCTTTCCTTCAGGGTGGGCCCATGCATCTGGTTAAGAAGTAGACAGGGGTGAGGCCTTCACTACTGTACCCGATGATACTCTCTTGTGAGCACGTCATTCGTACATTCCCACTTGTCTCCAGCAAGGACGATCATGATCCTTCCTATAACTTGTCAACATCCTTGCGCTGGTGCGCGTCGTCATAACCCCCAAGTGCCGTCACTCTCAATTGCGTCGTCCAGCGCATTGGCTCTCCCTCCACCACTCCCGGCGTCAAAGCACCATCAAACTGACTGAAGTCAAATGACCTGTGAAGGCGACTCACCCACGACCGTGGACGCACCACTTGAGTACATCACGGTCGACTCATATGAATGGCCGAAGGAGCCACCACGACCAAAGCGACCACGGCTGGCAACCGAGGAGCAAAAGCGACGCCACCGTGCCGACCAAAAGCGATTCATGCAACGCAAGCGAGCGCGGTTCGAGACACTACGTCAAGAAGCGGCTTTGTTCGAGCTGCAGGTTCAATACCTGGAGGCGCTGCGCGAAGAGAACAAGCTGCTAGACGAACGGCGGCGACTCGACGCGCTCCAGCAGATCCAGTTTGCCGCGCGCATGGATGGACCCTCCGAAGTAACTCCGATTCGACCAGATGCGACAAAGTGGTTTGAGCCCGAAAATGAGCTGGACATGCTTCTCGTGGACCTGCTCTTTGCTTTGTGAGAACGTATATTCAGTAAAGTATGTGTGCTAGTTGTTGTTGTTTGTTCAGCATTGATCATAAAGCTATATTTGATCGTTCACTGTCATCCTATTGCGTGCCCCAAGCTTGCGTAATTCTGTTCTTTGTCTCGACTGCATCAAGTGCAACGAGCGAACGTTTAATTCTCAAGTGGGATCCGAGTTTGCTGCACCTTGTCCAGCGGGCAGGCCAAGATCCTTGACTACAGGATGATATCTGTGATCGTGCAGGATGGTTGGTGATCACTGATCACCATCCGGCAACTCGACCTATACTGACCACGCCAGATGAATACTTTCTCTCTGCATGTACTGCACAACTCGCAGTCTTACGGTCACTGTGGTATAATCATAATCATCCTTCCACAACACGATTGTGTGGCCGCAACCCGGGACGGCAGTCGCAGCATCCATAGTTTCCTGTCTGAAGGGCTCGTACGGATGAGCTGATCTCGACCACCGACTTTCGCCGGGGACTGTTGAACTCGGTGACCCTCTCAAATGAACCCATTTTCACCCAAAGCGATCGTCTGTCGTGAACAGCCAAGTGTGTTTATTTTCTGTGACTTGTTGTGAGATATACAGTAGTGAATATATCGGTAATGCCGGTAAACCGGTTCTTCGAAGTAATAACGACGAGTACAGTATCAATAACGTTACTGCCGTGTCGACAAAGAATGTGGCATGTGGACCAAGACCACAACAAGGCCAATCACATACAGCCATACATCCACTAACGTTAGTTCCAGTTCAGTCATCGTGCTTCCATTGCGACAGACGAACACCCAGAGAAAAAAGACTATGGCCGCTCGCCCACGCCACGACGTCTTTCGCACGATGCTGCGCATCAACGAGCTCGTCCAGATTGAATGGGACTATAACGGTTGAGATCCAACATCCAGAGAACTGGCGCGAGCGGCTCGCGCCTGACTCAAATCTGGACCTCCTCTAACGAGAACTTCGTGTACTCGTACGTCTCGTACGACGGCAGGGCCACACCGACGCCAGCGGAAGTGAGACTGTATGCCGACGCACGACCAGGGACGCCTCCGCAGCTGGAAGCTGGCCCGCCATGGCGACGGCCAAGCGATCACACAGCGACGACTTGCGTGGACCAAGGCGATAGCGATAGTGACACAAAGGAGGCGGAGGTCGCCGGTGAAAAATGGCTGTTTTGCCCACTTAGGTGACATCCTTTTTCGCCTCGAAGCGAATTTTTCTGTGCGCACAGGTTTGAACCCAATATAGACTTGCTCAGCAAATTTTCTGTGCGCAGAGGTTTGAACCTACTTTAGTATAGACCTGTCGTGTAGCTAGAACTTCTCCCTGCGACAATAGCCAAGCGGACAAGCGAAGCCGTTTCACGCGAGCTGTAAATAGGCATTGTAGTCGCTGGTCGTTTGGTTTGGTGTGGGTGCGAGGCTCAAACACGGTATTGCCGGTAAGATTGAACACACCTTCGAATCGCTGTTATTCTCTGGTTTTTGACCCATGAGCTACCCGACCGCTGGAGAGTATGAAGTACAGTCATCCCCAACAACCCGACCTAGAGTAAATCTGTGACCTCGTTCGACTCTAAGCACTCACGTCTTCGCTTTCCTCACTGACAACGTCGATATACATATTTAGTAGAAGAGTCAAAACTACGTGAATCGTTT